>VZSV01000191.1:977326-989964 GCA_013398735.1 Nothocercus julius
AAGAATAATCTGATTTAAATTGTTGCTTATTTTAGCAGTTTTTGGATGGTATTTGGTCTGACCATTCACACTGTGTATGAAACATCTATTCTCTTTCTGATGATCAATTTCTGAAAAAAAAAAAAAATTAAAATGGTGTAGACTCAGTAAGGATCTAAACAAAAGCCACAATTTTCCTTAAACAAGGTAACTTCTTGCAGAAAGGGGATAAACTAAAGGTGAATGTTGTGACCATAACATAACATTTTGCTGGTCTCAGATGATCCAGACCAGTGCTAGCTGGTAACTAAGACTAGCCAGAAGACTGTGAATACTGGCAGGAAAAAACAAACAAACAAAAACAGCTGGAGGGGTTGCTGTGAGGATTTTGGCCACATTTATCCATGGATACTTGATGGTGACTACTTGAATGAATTCTGGAGAATCTCCTAGCTTTTTGACTCCAGATAAATGCTCTTTCTTTGATGAATGATTTCACCTGATGAAAAAGTAAAAAATTACTCTCAGTATTAAGAGCAGAGAGGAACAGCACAATCCCTTGCTTTGACTCCCTTAATGGACATAGAATTTTATCTGTGTAATTCCTGTGTTAAGCCTAATAATTTCTGCTTGAGCTAGAACATATATTTTAAAAAGCTATCTAGTCTTTATTTAAGTGCCCTTTTCCTCTCACAGGATTTATTGAAACGAGAGACTGATTCTGCCCACAGATAATATGTTTGAAATAATAGCATTGGGAAAGGCAATTGTATCTTTCAGCTGATTTCAAAAATAATTACAAATAGATTTCAGGCATTTTGATTTATACTTGGAATTTTCCCAAATCATGCAAAAATTCTTAACTTTTTATAAAATGAATGGCTTTGGTCATGACCCTTAGCTTATCCTATTCCTGGTAAATTTTGGATTAATCTAATTTGTATTGCAAGAAAAAAAAATCCATTTATCTGTGGTACAGCAGCCTAAACAGCATAAAGACTTCTTAAAAGCTATGGAATTGCACCAGTCTCTCATGTGGAAAGGTGGCCTGTGTGATTTAGATGGGAGAAATATTGAAAGACAGGGTAGGCACACTTCTACTGCCACTGACATTGTCCACAAAAACTATCCAAGTTAATTTATTTTGTTGATATTCAAAAAGAGTACATTTTGAAAATACTGCAATACATATGCATTTGAAACCAGCACCAAGTTTTCCAAACAGCAGAGTATTATAACTGTCTATTTTCGAAAGATCTTTTTAAGCAGAGCTGCATATGAAAATAAAATTATATAATTGTTGCAGTCTAAAAGCCTGGTGGTGGGGGGGAGGAGATATCAAATACTGTGTTAGCTATACGCCCGACTCTGGCAGTATCGGATTCACAAACAGTCTGCTGGCCGTAGGTCCGATCGCCTTCCTAGGAGCGAATCGAGTTCCCAAATAGTGTGGTCAACTGTAAACTTGACTCTGGCACTATCGGATTCACGAACGGTCTGCCCACTGTAGGTCCAATCACCCCCCAAACAAGCAGTCGAGTTCACAAACAGCATGATTTATTCAAATGCAACATTTACAAAGCAGTTTTCGGATATCAGTACAGGAAATTCTCTACTACAGTGTGGGGTTTTTAGCCAGCTCTGATGTACAAATGTGCAATCATCACTCAGCCCAGAAGATGGGAGAGGGCTCTCCATCTCGAGGTTCCTCAGGCAGTGTCCCAACCGGAGGGGAGGAAAGGGGGATCAGCCCGTCAACTGACCCAGGAGTTGCGATGGAATCTTCCCTCCTCACTTCTTAGTATCCTCAGGCAGCGTCCTGACTCGAAGGGAGGAAAGGGGGATCAGCCCGTCGACTCATCCAAAATTTATGATGGAGTCTTCCTTCCTCTCCTTTTCCTCCTTAGTTCACCTTTTATACTTTTCTTTACATTCAGGTGGAGCTTGAGTGACTCTAGTCATACTTAATATTGTTATTGATTGGTGCAAAAGTTTCTCGCTTTCATTTAAAGGTACAGCCAATCGAAAATCCAGAGCGCATGCTCAGTGAAGAGTGGTCGTACCTTGGAGGTGGGTAACTTTTGGGATGGAGGTGTGTTTTGACATTATAATGAGCTTATAATGAACAAAGTTGAAGCAAAGTTTGCCACTCTCCTGAGTGATTTGCCACCCTTGCTGGCTCCGCACTGGACATGTTATCGTATATGTATGTCCCATTGGGCAGCTGCTGTGCGGCTGATCAGCCGCCCAGCACAGGGAGTGCAGCAGAGTTTTGCCGCGGTGCCCGCACTCCGCTCCACCCTCCATTACTCCCCTCTGCAGCTGTGAGGAGGGCAGGTTGTGTTGCCCAGGGAACCGTGGAGGAGCAGAGTCCGGGCCTACCAACGCTCCTGGAACTGGCAGCTGTGTATCACCCCAAGCAAGTCCCTGGAACGCCAAAATTTCTTTTATACCCTAGTTTTTCTCTAAGTTCCCCCTTTAAAGCGATTCTTCCACGGTAATATTCATAGTATTGTTCTCTTTTTATTTCTCTTAATTCAAGCTGGGTAAATTTAAATTTATGCTGCTCCTGTATGCATCTTTTGATACAGTAAGATCCAAGAGAAGAAACAATAGATCAGACACTGACAAGATGAATCTTACTCTGCCTCGGATAAAAAGAAATCTTGAAGGAAAAAGATTAAAAAATTACTTAATTTTCTACTTTAGAGTCAAAGTACTGTTGACACCTGAATACTCAGGAAGTTGATATAAACCATCATTCTTCATGGGAAAAGTCTGCCCGATTTTACTAGGTTGAGACAATTAGCATCCCAAAGGATTAAGAGATTATATTTTGAATCAGAGGACCACCGGGATTCTATTTGGGTTAATCACTAAGGTTTTTGATTTTATTTCCTATGAATCAAGGTTTTGTTACGTAGTTGTTCTGAAAGCAATGAGGACATGGGCCTTTTAGGACAATGATACAGGAGACAGACTATCCGATACCCTAAAGTTTGAGAGAGGCCCGCTAATTCAAAGCTTGCGTATACTTAACTTCTGTGACCTTGGTAAATTTATAAATCTCATAGTTTAGAGCTCTCATAGTAATTTTTCTATAAAAAAATTACTGTGGTGATGACTTGTGTCATTCCTGAGTGTCAGCTAAACAAATCATTTCAGACTGCTTAGCGTTATTAGATGACAGCATTTGCAAAGAGGAAAGGGTGCCTCTACCTCAAGTGCAACATGTTAAATTTGAGGTAGGGTTTGTAAAGCCGGTGCATTACAAATGAGAAAAAGATTCAAGAAAAGAACTGGAATATGTGGGAAAGAGCAAGAGAGGAGATTAATTTTGGCAGAGCCTGTATGATTTAGAGATATGAAACATAAATGTAGATTTTTTTTTTATCCTTTGATGAAGTAACTAATGGTATATCTCTACAATGCAAAGGTCTCCAGGTTAGTGGATACAAGGGCTAGAACATCTGCATGGTTTGACATAGCACAGTGTTATATGACTTTACCAGTTTTATTTCAAAGAAATGAACAATCAAAATGAGTATATGCAGGTATGCATGCGCCAAGGAGAACTTCTTGGACCAAATGCTCTGGACCAAGCCAGCGTTAGTTTGAGAATTTATCCTCCTCTTCTCCTGCAAGAGTTAGAGGGTAACTGTTTCTACAGTCACGATATGGCATACTGTTAACATTCTTTTTATTTCTGAAATAGGCATAACTTAAGAATTGCGAGGCAATGGTAAATGTCAGTACAATAAGTATTTTAGCTTGTTACTCTATGTGTTAATTCAATATTCTTTCTGTTCTGGATGAAATTCTCACTCCTGCTACACTGTTTTATTTGTTTGCACAGATGGTTTGGAAATCCAGTACGTTTTGTCTGTGGTAGAAATTAAGTAATTCAATCTATTAGCATTAATCTGGAAAAAAAGTTATACAGTTCCTCTGAAAGAGGAAGCAGCAAAGTGCTAGCTGTATTATCTATTGACATTTGCTGTGTGCAGCAATTCTGTGCTTATGTTACTGCATCTTCCTTTTCATTAACTACTGGTCTCCATAGGAAATCTGTTTTAAAAACAGAGTTCCAGTTGTGAAGCAAATGAATTTAAGCAGATATTGCTGCTGAAATTTAGCTCTGTAGCTGAGCTTAATTCTGATTCAGTTCAATGAACTACATGATCTCTTGAGGTCAATTTCCACCTTTCTACAATCTCTATGAAATTTGTATTTATTTATTACTGCATGTAAAATATTCAATATATAAGTGAAGTCCCCTTACAAAGGGACAAGCGCCCTTTGTAAAGAGTTGAAAAACATGCATACTTTTCAAAATACAAAATTGTGAATGGAAAAAAAAGAGCCTTGTAGAGATCTGTCAACGCACAAATGTTTCATTCTTATTGTATGGAATATATACAATCTAATATTAACCTAAGTGTAGATATTGAATATTGGGTGATAACATATGCCTATTGGCTGATAACATAAGAATAGTAACAATATTGTATAGCAATTTATTATAAGCCAAGAAAAAACTTCACATTTATCCAGGAAAAAGAGACTGATTGTAAAAAAATGAAGCAAGCTGGTGTTTGACTGCGGTGAATTATCTGCAGAGAAGTATATGATCTTATGGAGCAAAAATAAAATATTTTTTTTCTATCTCTTTCCAGACAGTAAAGTCTCTAAAATCGATGAGCGTAGTCACAAAGGACTATTTAAAGGAAAATATTGAAATACTGGCACTGGTTTGTATACTTGTTATTAACTCATTTTACAAGCTAATTATAGCTTTTTATGTGTGGGTCTGAAAGTTTTTGTGCCTACATGAAATAAGTTACATTCTCATATCCAGGCTGCGAAGAAGGGTATTCAGACAAAATAATATTCAAATCATTCAAATGAAATGAGGTAAGTCACCTAGAATAAACACTGTCTTGATATTAGTGACTTCGCTCTTCTTTACTGCCATGGAGAACTCTGGTATCAGGACCAAGTTGCCAACCTGTGCAAGAGAGGAGAGTTAATGATTTATTTCATCTTAACAATCGAGACAAACCTGGTAAGAACACACCAACATTTTTAAGGAAACATAATGTGAGTAGAAACTTAATTAAGGTATTAAATTGAATTGGATGCAAGTCTTCAAAACTGGTGCTTTTTTCAGTGATGCCCTTTCTTTAATGATCTTTGATGATTTAAAACCTTTAACTACCAAATATTTTTGCTCTTTTTTCTTTTTTGTGAATTCTTAATTTTTCCTCATGATCTGAAGATTAACTGGACAGAATCTTAATTTTCCAGCATGGTATTTCTTTCTAATACTTCTCTTTTTGCTTGTTTCCCTCTGTATTGGATTCTTTTCTAGTCAGCTGCAGTACTTCAGGCTATGGCTGCAATGAAATGTGGAGGTGTGATTGCAGTACATGTATCCATAGCTGAATTAACTTTAACATAACTGGCTAGTGTAATAAAAGAATTGAAATCACTGGTTATGTACTCAATAGCTAATGCCCTTGCAACGACGATTCCGCTTCTGTGAGTAGTCAGATAGATTGCATCTGTACAGGGTTTATCTACTTATACTGCAGTCACAGCTTTGGCACCATAGATATAACAATAGTTTATAGAGACATAACTTAACAAACAGACAGTTCATAAGGAATAGGAAAGTTTAAGAGTAATTTCTGAAATATTTTACAATCTGCATCATGGCAGGTGCTGTCAAAAAAATCAATAGCTTGTAACGGTAAAATGAAAGCAAACTTATAAAAATAAGAGACTTAAATTAGACAAATAGAATAGAAAGCTGATTCCAATATCCTTGTACTTATGAAGGTCTGATAAAAACTTATACCAAAATATTGCAGGTTGACATGTAAGGAGTTACATTCCTATGTGCAGAGATATAATTTTAGTCAGTGATAGTATTCATTGCAAGTAAAGGTCATTTGTCCAAATACTGCAGACCAGCATTGTCTGAGGCACTATGTGTATGAATGAAAAGAAACACTTCTTGTCCAAGGGAGCACTGGGTAGACTTTCAAATAGATTGGACTGTGTAGGTAGAGGAGAGATGTCAGTAGCAACATGAAATTAAAGCACAATAACTCTCTCAGCAATCTTTTAAATTTCTTCTGCCATCCTGAACTTTTTTCAATGTGGTTTAGTACGATTTACGGCATCAATGACACATTTTTTTCTGGAAATAGTAGTTCAGAAAAATATATAAAGAGAGTCAGGAACCCCTAGTTGCTCAGGAACTGGGAAGGTACAATATGTGTATTCTTCTAAATCAAAGCTTGAATCATTCTGGGGGAAAAAAAAAAACAAAACTTTTACAGATCATAAAACCTACATAGCAGCTTTATTGTATTTATCAATACAAATAGCTGTTGCTTCAGTAGAAGACAGGTAAATATATACACCTATGCTTCTTGTATGCTTCTAAGAGAAGCTGTTGAGGCTTCCTACTGAAATGACATGGCAATTCCTGGTTCTTAGAGCCTAGAAAGCATTTCTGTAGCAGATTTAACATTCAGTGCTGCATTTTTATGGCACTCTGTAAAGTATGAGTATTAAAATATGTTGCATGAATCTACTGATGAACATTTGCTGAGCTATGTAGTGCCTGGGAAATGTCTTTCATATTTACCAAGACAGAACTATTTTAGAAACCAAAATAGTTCAAATCCTTTTAACTGCATAAAGCCCAGACATTCAAATTGTATTACACATTGACATCTACTTTAGATAAATGTGGTGTCATTTATTTAATGCACGTGGAAATGTATTTGCTTTGAATCTTTAAGGCACGATATTTTGGACTTGTAACTAAGTGTTCTAAAAGAAGAAAGCTTTTTTTTTTTTTTTTTTTTTTCAGAATTGTCCTATGTTTTTCACATGCAGGTGTGATATTGAGGTGGCATACTAATAGTGGTGTGACCATGTGGCAGGAAGGTATTTGAGATCTGCTCTATGAAAATATTTAAAACAAGAGAATACATAAATGAACTGACAGAGCATGATACATATAAAATATATTGGATTGGATTAAAAAGTGCCTTTATGTAAAAAGTAGAAGTCAGAATAATACAGCCATGAGTGAAAAAATGAAGCTCTTAAAAAATCTGGATTAGGGCTATCTTATATGCAGAAATGTCCCAGTATGTCTTTGGATATGAAACTGCATACAAGGATATAGGAATTGAGATGTTTTTAGGTATAATATGTGTGGTGGCAATCTGAAAATTGGTTTAGTAGTGTCCAAACTGGAGATTCATCGAGTATATTTAAGAGAAATATTACATTTTTGACTTTGTCTGCCCACAATTGTGTCTCTTTGCTTGTGGAGCCCTGAGGAATTTTTCTGCAAATGGATCCTAATTTCATCAAAGCATAATAAATCCTGTGTAAGAGTTCCTCTGTTGTTACCAAAGATTATAAGCTCATGTTAGCAACATTAATTTTTGATAATTCAAAGATCCTATGATAATTGTATGATAGCTTAGGGAAGGAGGGAACAAATCAGAGCATGTAAGGTCAAGAATCTGAAAAGTATATTTGATCAAAAATCCTGTGTTCTTCTAATACAGTTATTTAAGAACATGACATGACAGAAGCATCCCAGGGATACTGAACTCAAATACTAGAATACCCCTGCTAGCTATCACACTAGCAGTTACTACCAAACAACTCCAGATGAAGTGTCAAATTTGCACAATTTTATTAGCAGCTAAACTACTTAACTAAGGAAGCCAGTAAAAATATGTAACTCTTTTTAGGTGTCTGATTCTTAGATGCTGTATTGTTGAATTTGTTTTTCCTCTCACAGATCTCAAATTATGGGCCTCTATCTGAAATAAACCTTGAATGAAATACACCAATGACAATTTCTTTGAGAGTGCAGTGATACTTCAAAATATGTTTCTGTGCAATTCCCTTGTAGCTGTATATTTTTAGAAAAAAAATTATTACAGACAGAAATTTGAAGGAACAAGACGCTAATAATTTTCTAGTACTTCCACGTATTAGAAGTGAAAATGTTTGAATTCTTTATGAAAGCATTAGCAAAGGGATTAGCAGGCTGAAAACAAAACAAAACAAAACAAAAAAAAATGAAAACAGGTTCATTTGATGCTCTGAAATGGTTGCTTCGTGGGCAAGAGCTGAGTTGTTTGTTTCACTCAATCACACATAGAAGTACAAGTCAAAACCAACTCAGGCCAAGAAAGGAGAGGCTGATTAAGCTAAAGTGGAATAAATGTGCAAGTTCAAGGAAAACATCTCTCAGTCATAGCGGAGAGGAGCACATGGAAAGTGCGTTTATGTTAGGGTTAAGAGTGGTAAGAATAGGCATGTTAAATACATACATAAAGCCTAAGGTGAGATATCTTTCACCCTAGCTCTATGTTTATGCCATGCTGCCTTAATGTTTATGCTGTGCGGCCTTAGGTCTGGAAGCAACAAACTAGCTCTTCAGGCAAGGAAACTCAGGTGTGTAGTGAGTTCTGTCTTTGTGGATTTATTTGGCTTTAGGTTGAGGGAACTAAGACCTACCAGTTAAGCCTCTGTAATGAAAACAGTTTAAGTATAGTGATTTGGAGGGTTTGTTGTCACATTAAGAGTTAAAAGATTTGGAAAGTTTTTTAATTTCATGAATATGAATGAAAAAAAAATGGAGTAGAAGATTCTAGTGCTAGCTAGGTCTAGTCTGGACTAGTCCATGAAAGAAATAGATTTTATGAATATCTGACCATTTTTAAAATATTTTCTTTTATAGCGGTTAATAAATTAAACTTATTTTACAGAATGATATATAAATTGGATATTGCAAATATTGACAAAAGTTGTGAACCATCTCTTTGAATTTCACTTTTAGCATGCTGGTTTCCCCAGTCATACAAATTTAAAAAAATACAGGGGCCCTAGTTAGCAGATCAAAAAATCAAAAAAAAAAAAAAAAAAAAAAAAAAAAAAAAGAAATGTTCTATCTTTATTCTTTTACTTTTTTTGGAGGGGGATGATATAGAAGAACTCTCTATGACTGTGATTAGGTCTGTCATGTCATTTTTTTATGTGATCAATCTGGCAAGCTAAAATAAATATGCACATTTGGCAATTTAATGCAAGATGCTTGCCAGCAAATCTTCAGTTGCATTACTACTGCTTCTCTGGAAACTTAAGACCAAAATCTTCACTAACCATATTATGAAGCAAAAATCTAGCACCCAGCTGTGGATATATCAACATGGATATTACTGAAAAATCTGTTCTCTTGCTTTCTTCCGTGGAAATACATTGCACAACTGAAGACTTTGAAGCTGCACTTTGATTTGCATAGATTCCTCTAAAGCTTGTGCCTTCAGAAAATACATGTTAAAAATAATAGCAGTGAATATTAACATTAAAGATTTTCTGACCATGAGAGATGCCTGGAAATAACGCCTAATTTGAAACATTTTCGTTTTGATGTGCTTATATGTTTAATCAATGGCTATCACTACAAGTGTGCAAATAAAATCAGATCCTGACTTTACTGGAGTTGATAAAAACTTTGCAGTTGTCTTTAGTGACACCATGTTTTCACTTCTGCTTAGAGCAACACCAATGAAAATTAGAAAAGGTCTTTATCGTAAACTGATGTGGCTGCACATGTAATTCTAACCTTCTTACTTTCTGTATACTGAAGCAAAGCCTTCACAGAAAACTCCTAATCAGTTACAGAATATAGCCATGAGATGGTTACCATTCTTTAAAAGACAGAATGTCATAGTGGCGTGTTTTGTGTGTGTGTGTGTGTGTGTTTGTGTGTGTGTGTGTGTGTGTGTGTATGTATACAAGTGTGTGTTTGTGTGTTAAAATAAAATGGAAAAAGAAATCAATGGAGAGTCTTGCCGAGTGTAGTCTGCCATATTGTTAAATGCCTTGGAGATATAGGAAAAAAAACAAATATCACCTCAAAGTCAGCTTAGATCTTCTTTCTCAAGAATTGGTTTTGTAACATACATGCTAATAAAACCATAAGATAACGAACACTGTTTGGGTTCAGTGTTATGAAGCATTTTCCAGAGTTCTTTTTCACTGGACAGTTTTATTGCATACATTTTTTATTATTTATTCTGTATTTTGACAATTTTATTAAGTAAAATAGTGGGAAGACAGTTAGTTTAATAAAGAGAATAAGAGGAAAAGGTACATCAGCTCCTCTTCGAGTGATCTGTATGGTTCATACTGCAAATATATTCTCTTGCCTCTTGTTGTAATTCTCTAAGCCAGGAAGGCCGAAGTGTTGTGTACCGATTTACAGCTACCCTCCTGAGAGATGGCGGAATAATAAGAGAAAAGAGAGCTTTAATGGCAAAGTGATGAGGGTAAGCCATCATTTCTGTTAAGGTTCCAAGCTACTTTTTTTTTTTGTTTTATAAACATTACATGTTTTTTACCCAGCATGGGTGATAGCCCCTCTCCTTCTTTCCTCCCACTATTTTATATGATGTGTCAGCACAACTGTGTGAATATTAACCCTTAGAAGGAGAAGATAAATGTTTCCTAGGTAAACAGGACCTGTGTTGTCTTTAAGGGCTGTCTTTCTGCATGATTGCATTAGTGATGAATCTTGAAAGGCAAACACATATATGAAGTGTATGCTATATTTAGGGTTGGTTGGAAGATTTGGAAAAAAAAAAAGTGTATTACTAAGATAGTGAAGAGATTTGAGTCCTGCCCATTCAATTTTTATTTTATTTTATTTTATTTTATTTTATTTTATTTTATTTTATTTTATTTTATTTTATTTTATTTATTTTTTTGTCAGGATAATGAGATTGACTCCATTAGGATATTTTAAATGGAGAAGGGTGGGGATCTAATTCATAACTCATAATAAGAAACCCAATTATTGAACACATTTATGTGATACTAAACCAGAGTTTGAGTACCTCCTGTGAATCATAGTGAATGAGGTGTCCCAGATTCATAAGCTGCAGCAAAAAGAGTACAACCTTCTGTTGCAGTGTTCACAGATGTGAATGTAAAGTATAGATTTCTTTTACCTTCAGTCTAGAGCTGGATATTTAAATCCCTAAGCATTAAGTACAAATGTATGCTCAACCAGACGTCTTGTCTAGCTTCCTAAATTATGTTGGTTTTGGGGATTCTTTGTTTTATTTTATAGGGACCCTAGACACATGAAATTCACTGTATTCCCAGGGAGATCTCAAGGTCTTCTCAAATTATACAAGGCCTTCCAGAGTCAAATTATGAGGACAAGTTTTGATGCGCCATCAGAATATAATTTGATAACTTCCTTTCATGATTTTTGCTTTGTTGTTTTTGCTCATTTTACCCTCAAATATCATCCAAGCAATTGAAAATATGTTTCATGTTGAATTATTACCAAAGCAATTTAGGGGAAAGGGAGTGCAATCATAAACTATGCTGCCTTCCAGGTATGGATGTCTCCTAGCTTTGTATTTCGTGTTTATTTGACTCTGCTAGGATAGCTGAACAAATTTCCTCAGACGTAACAGTCTGACATGGGCCTGAAAACTACCTAACTCATTTTCAGCTACTTATATAATCCTAAGGTGCCTAAACTTTAAACAATAGTTTAAGTAGTAGTTAAGTATCTTAAGTAGATACAGAGATGACAGCTCTCTCAGGGGATTTCAGATTTTATAGACTTTTCTTGTTCTGTTTTGTTTTCTTCTATGTATCAAGGCAAGCCTAGCAGACCACCTGAGGTACCTCAAGTAGAGCATGTTTTCCTGTGAATTACATTAATGCTTACAGAAAGGAATAATCACAGTTTAATCACACAGCTGTGACTAAACCTGTGCAAATATATATGTTTTGAAATATAATAGTTTGGAGCTCACTAATAAGACCCTAACATGTCTAAATTCAGTTGACTTAGTATTACATTTATATTAGTATAATAGAGCAGTATATTCAGGCAATCGTTTTAAAAACATAGCTCCAACGATTCATTCAGGTGAAAAAATATAGGAACTGTTCCTACATTAATCCCTATAAAGTATTCACTTAATTGCAGTTAACAAGCATCACAGAGGTACTTTCTCAAATAATATCTTAACCATATTATACTGCTGCATTGCTTTTTGTAAGATATGAAACTAAAAACAATAGTTACTTAAGCACATATGAGTATTTTTTATCCCAAAAGAACAAAAAACCTTTATAAATTACATAGATTTATCCATCTTCATAAAGAAGAACTCTTCAAAATCAGTAATATTATGCAAGAGAATTCAACTGAAGCTCTAGGGAAAAGAGCCAGAAAAATTAAAGAGATGGAACCAATTTATATAAATATGCATTTGTTTAATATGCACTGGATATAAATTATTGTTGACGGCACATTCTCAACAATATGAGAATGTGGCAGCCCTATTAACCCTAAACTGAACAGAATCACAGAATAGTTGAGGTTGGCAGGGCCACACAGAGCAATATGCCCGGAATTGTGTCCAGACTGGCTTTTGACAGTCTCCTAGGATGGGAACATCACAACCTCTTTTGGCAATTTCTTCCAGTGTCGTCTTTTTCTTTCTTTCTTTCTTTCTTTCTTTCTTTCTTTCTTTCTTTCTTTCTTTCTTTCTTTCTTTCTTTCTTTCTTTCTTTCTTTCTTTCTT
>VZSV01000191.1:992114-1010751 GCA_013398735.1 Nothocercus julius
TAATACTACAAGAATGTTCTAGAGAAAAGCATACTTGAAGAACTGGAAATACTGTGGCAGGATGCAACACAGGCTATACTAGAGGCTAGGAAAAAAATACACAATAATATTTAAAGCAATGCAATGATCTACATTTCTTATGACTGTTTAATTAGCGGTATGACTGTGTGACCATTTCTTTCTTGTTTAGGTCACTTTCTTTTTTACAGAATCATAGAATCATTATTGTTGGAACAGACCTTCAAGATCATCAATTCCAACTGTAAGCCCCTCAATACCATGCCTGTTTAACCATGTCCCTAAGTGCCTCATCTACACATATCTTGAACGCTGCTAGGGATGGTGACTCCACCACTTCCCTAGGCAGCCCAGTCCAATGCTTGACTACTGTCTCCATATAGGAATTTTTCCTAATTTCTAACCTGAACCTGAGGTGCGGTCTCATCAGAGTCAAGTGCAGGGGGACGATCACTTCCTTGGTCCTGCTGGTTACAGTGTTCCTGATACCATCCAGATGGCTGTTGGCCTTGGCCACTTGGGCACGCTGGTGGCTCATGTTCAGCCAGCTGTTGACCGACACCCTCAGATCCTTTTCTGCCACAGAGCTTTCCAGCCACTCTGCCCCAAGCTGCATGAGGTTGTTGTCACCTAAGTGCAGGACCGGGCACTTGGCCTTGTTGAACATCATACAGTTGGTCTCAGCCTATCTATCCAGCCTCTCCAGATCTCTCTGCAGAGCCCTCCTACTCAAGCAGATCAACTTTTCCTCACAGCTTGGTGTTGTCTGCCAATTTGCTGAGTGTGCACTGAATCCCCTCGTCATTGATAAAGTTATTGAAGAGCACTGGTCTCAACACTGGCCCCTGGGAAACACCGCTCATGACAGGTTGCCAGCTGCATGTAACTCCATTCACCACCGCTCTCTGGGTGTGGCCATCCAGCCGGTTCTTCACCCAATGAAGAGTACACGTGTCTAAGCCACGAGCTGCCATCTTCTCCAGGAGAAGGCAGTGAGAGACTGTGTCAAAGGCCTTTCTGAAGTCTAAGCAGACCATGTCCACAGCCTCTCCCTCATCCACTAGGCAAATAACCTGGTCATAGAAGGAGGTCAGGCATGACCTGCCTTTCGTGAACCTCTGTTGGCTGGGTCTGAGCCTCTGCATTGTCACACACATGCTGTGTGATCACCCTCAAGATGATCTACTCCATAACTTTCCCCAATACTGAGATCAGGCTGGCAGGCTGGTAGTTCTCTGGATCCTTTGTTTGAATCTTCTTGTAGGTGGGCATCCACCTACAAGGTAGGTTAGTCTCCAGTTATCTGGGACCTCTCCTGTTGACTAGGACTACTGATAGAAGACGGAGAGCAGCTTAGTGAGCCCTTCTGCCAGAAGTATGTTAAGTACTGCTAGTGTAGTGATGCATAAAAAGCCTAAATATCTGTCCTGTGGTACGTTCAGTCAGTATGACATTGATAGGATCTCTTTTTTTTTTTTTTTTTTTTAATTCAGATGTGTGAACTATTATATTGATGATTATGTTAACCATTTCACAGAAAGGGTCTCAAACTTTCTGAGATCAGAAAATATCTTGGATATATTTTCTTTACTTCTTCCAAGTTTGAAAGTTTATAAGAACAGCTGTCCTACTTTGTTTTGACCTTTTTGCTTGTCAGAAGTTGAAAATAGATACAATTTTTGCAATTTGAACATAATTTGTTCCACACAGATGAATATAAATGTGTATACTTAAGTCTATAAAAACATAATATGAATTTCTGAACTTTGACTGTGAAAAATGCTGCTAATATAGTAATAGCTATGTAGTTTTGAAGCATTTTCATTTGATATAGTATTTAGTTCGTGCTGTGTATTCTGTTAGTGAAACATGGAGTTTCTACCCCTATTATATCACATTTTGAGAATATTTAGCTACTCTTAAGACTTCAGATTGTCTAAGGTATACAGATTACTTTCCATGGATTTCAAATTTATTAAAATAAATTTGTGAAGAAAAGTTTTACTTTCTATTAGCCAAACCTGGGAACAATGGAAGAAAGCTACTATGTCTTCCTCAAACTTTTAACTTATGGTAACATTTAGTAAGTATAAGGAGTACGAAGGTTAAAAAGTATACAGAACCTGAAGTATTAACTGGACCTGAGATGAGAAATGTAATATCTGGCATATTTATTTTATAAAAACATGAACTTTACTTGCAATGTATTCCCAAGTTGCTATTGCAGGTGCAGAGATGCAGGCAGAGTTAAGGTAGGTGCTGTGACAATAGGACTCCTCTGTTACAAATTAATCTTTATTGATCATTCCAAAAGATTGTGGAATAAAGTCTGAAGGGAAACAAATAAAAAAATAAAAAAAAATAGTGGGAATAAGCAGTACCAGATTTAAATTTGTTCTAATATGTTGAGTGGTGACTGGAGACAAAGTGTAGTAGCAAGGATTCTTTTTCAGTATTGCAGTTTGAAAATAGAAGATGTTTCATATATGGGAAAACTTGGGGGAAACTTATGGGGAAAAGCTGTGTGAACTAGAATCAAAAGTCTGTTTACTCTTACTTTATTCTTTTGGTAGTTACATTTAGTTTTAAATATTGTTTGGTTGCATGCATGTATTCCTTTCACTTAACTTCCGTTGACCGCAGCAAATGATTTTTAGTAGCTCCTTTTCTTTAACTCTTTAACAACTCTTTTAACTTTTTGCTTGTACTCTGCTTTTCCCTCTAGCCCAAAAAATGAGCAGAAGCTTTTAAAAGTGCAAATACATCTGTGAATAGTTGTATAAAGTGGTAGTATTTCTATAAGCTTAGGAAGCTGATTCTTAGTCAGGCTGTATTTTGGCCGTAGGTCTTATCTACTCACCTGCAGGATTCTTTGGGCAGAGAAAAAGTCATCTTCCCAATGTGACGGATGTGTATTATATTAAAGTTGTGAGAGTTATTTGGATAGTCGTACCATTAACTTCTACTGACTGTCTTTCTTCCTTGTCCAATATTCTTCCAGCAAATGTAAGTGGAAGCTGTCCACCTTTAAGTACATGATGGATGGTCCACAAATCTTGGATGAATCAAGAGCCGTTAGGCAAAAAATAAGATAACAATTTATTTCATACACCAGACAGTTGTCAAGCAGTATTCTTTAGTCAATAAAACTGTGAAAGACAGATGCAGAAAGGATTATGATTAACAGATGGCAAGAGCCATGGAATCAAACTGATATTGACTTTACTTTTATTCTATTTCTCATGTTACGTCCTTTGGGATGGGCTCTTACTGGAAAATATATTTAAAATTGGCCTTCCTCCTTAATAGCTGCAGCTATATGACTGCCTACAGTAAATGTCCATATGTTTTCTAGTTAGGTGCCACATGTGAGTAGAATGAATAGATCACACAAGAAGCAGTGATAAACTCAGTTCAGTTCTTGTTTTCCTAGTTTACCAAGCGAGTGTCATTGTGGTCTATATTTTTGCTGAGGATGCAGACATCCTTTGTTACACTAAAACAAATATGGGTTTATAACAAAATGTTGCCTACCAAATTTCTAGAGAAATGGTTCTTTCCTGAAGCCTGAGAGTTCGAAGCTGAAATGTCTTAGAGGAGATCTTATTAGCATGCAACCTGTCTTGCTTAAAACTCATGCACCAGTTTTCCTTTTCCATAAAAATAGACTGCCAGATCCTACAATAATCATCTTCATTCACTTCCCTGGTAAATTTTTGAATGATCTCAGTAAAACCAATTTGAATAACATCTGTTTCTGCTCTAGTTTAGGTAGGTAATAACTGAAAGACTGAAGAAATTTAAAGCAGTATACCCAATCTCATTTTCCAGCAGTTGTTTTTTCTGACTAATGTTAGCACTCATATTTTCAGAAAACATCGTGGGTCTATACTATATAGTGCTGTAAAGCATGAATTAGTGGTGCTAACCTCCTGACAGGTTTGACCTCTTTGATACAAAATTCTGTGAGTAAAAGGCGTGTTCCACACATCAACAAAGCCCAAGCTGATATTTCGAGTCACCTGCTGTTTTTTCAGGTCTGTCTTCAGGACTTCCATAAATTAAATAAGTATCTTAAGAGAACGGACAAAGTTATTTGCACATCTGAACGAATTACCTAGCAGACAAAACTTTGCCACTATCTTGTATTTCTATCATATGAGTTTTATCATATTTTAATTTTTTTTCATACCACTTTAAGTTTACTTTTATTTATTTTGACTATTTACTTTCATTTAAAGTGGAATCTTTTGAATCAATATTGTTAATATCATTGTGAAAGTAGGCACTTAGCTTTTATTTAGGAAAAAAAAAAATCCCTAATATTTTGTTAGGCTTGGATCAGTCTTAAATTAATCTGTCTTAAATTAATAATTGTCATTGTTTTCTTAAAACAGAATAGGGTGGGCTTTTCTCCTTCTTGGAATGAAACATTCACTTGGAAGTCAGCACATTAACCGTACTATTTATGAATGCAGTATTTCATTACCACTTATATGCAGTTCATGTTTTTTTCATTTTTTTTTCTTCTTTCTGGAATTGCAAACCATCTTCAAGGTGCTTCTCCTCTGTAAATGTTGGTAGATGGCTAAAAGCGTATAATGATTTTGTGTTTCCAAAATAAAAGACATATAATTGATAGAGGGCAGATATGCTATATTTGGTATTGCTAAATGATTTCCTTGAATGGCCCTTGTTCTCTGGCAGTCCCAAATAACTCTACATTATTTATTATTCATTCTGCATTTTTGTGAAATTCTGAATAGTAGTAGTGTTTCTTTAAACCAAAAATATTTTGGTTGGATTTTATTTGTTTTTTTTTTTTTTTTTTTTTTTCATGTACAGCTAGATAAGTTAAGGCGGATTGGAAAGACAGTAGTATTTTTTTTCAGTCTTACTAATGACTGTCAGAGGTCAAAGTCTTACTATGAAAAAAGGGTTCATAGTAGCCACAGGGTAAGAAATCCATCTTTTAATTGACTTGGATATATTCATTCCTTAATAAATTTTGCCTATTACAGGTAAGACTCTCAGCTGTATTTTTGTCCATTCTCGCATTCACTTTTATTTAATGGCCCTTGCTCATGTAGGGATGACTTTCTAGTTCTCTCATTTTACAAATGAAATATTTCCCTTCTCAGATAAGAGGTTGAAATAAAGGACTGACATTCCATTCAGAGACCATTTTATATATACACAAGGTCATTATGATACCTGCTACAGCATGTCTCTGTGCTTGGTGTTTAATAAGCTGTGATTGCAATCTTAGGAAAAAGAGGCAACAAATTGAAACTACAGATGGATTTATTTTTCAAATGCCACATTCAGTACTGAAGTTGTTTTAATACTTATTCCTTTCTTTGGGTCTGCATATAATTCCTCTCTTTCAACTTTGATAAATCTTTTATTTACTTGTTTGCTCATGACACTGTCTTGTTAATATCTGATAAGAGGACTAGAAAGATTAACACTATTCCTTGTGCTGAGCTAACAGAGAGTAACAAACTGAAATCATGAATATGAAGCTAATGCTCAATTTAGATAAGACTTCTGGGGTATTGTTCACTCCTTGACCTCTGCCAAGGAGGAAGCTTTTCAGATGAATCCAGACAAGAACACAAATTAGTGCAACAGATTTTAGTGAGCATTTTACAATATCATAATTGGCTTTTTTTTTTCTTTGTCTTCATCTAATAAAAAAGACAGCTAAGATGACACTATATCTTTATTTATGTTACCGATATAGAATTAATCTCTTCCAATAATTTTTTCTTCCACTAACTTTAGAAAATTTGCATATTATTTCCATCATTAAGATCTCTTAATATCTTTTTGGAAGGTTTGTTCTTGCGGAAGAGATACTGTAAGTTTTACTCCATATATTTCTTACGCACATGTTTACACTGCATAAAAAGGGAGCTGTTTCTGCTAGCAGCACAAATTAATATACTTATTCTTGTTGTCCATTATTTGATTGGATAAAAACTGGATCGTGGTCTTACTGTACTTCTAACAATAAATAAAAATTTGTGAAAGTTCATCTGTGGGTATAAGAAAAACAAGCATTTTCTGAAAAGTCAGGAGCATATTGAGTTATTTAAACAGATTAATTTCTTAACTGTGGATTACATGAGTGAAATGTATGAACTGACAGTTGTAACATTGCAAGTGCATAGTTTTAGATAGTTGAAGTAGTTTAGTCTTTAGCCCTTAGCCAAATCCTTTTATTATATATCAGTTAACAGATACTCTGTTGCTAAGCAGTTAATTTATATGGTCTGTTTAGATTACCTGCAATGTAAATGAGTTACTCAGAAAATATAAGAATGTCTTCTGTATTTATTCTGCAGGTGAAATATTGGGAGCCAAGTCACAATAAATATGGAATAAAACTGCTCTGGAACATGTAGCGCTACTCATTAGAAAGATCCAGAAATAGTGAAAAAAGTGAAAAGACTGATTTTTTTTCCCATTTCTGAAGAATATGATGAAGAACACGTTGCAGTTACTCCTGTCTGCATTGTGCTAGAAATATGCACTATAGATATATATGTTGTGTATCATACATATACTGTGTGTACGGCATATAATAAAAAGATTTAATTTCATAAATAACGTCTAGCAAAGTAGGCACAGATGGTGGTTTACCTATGTTGAAGAAATGTCGCTAACAAAATGCATTCATTTTCTTCCACAAGGAGTGAAACACTTATGTTTGCTTTGGACAACATCCACAGCTTTGGCATTAAACCTAGATTTTTTTGTTATTTTTGTTTCATTCCCATATGTGGTGAAGTTTTTAGCTCTTAGAAAATAGTGGAGCAGTCAATCTCCCATTTGCACTGTTCCATCTGCAGACTCACCAGGCTGCCTGCATAGGCTGAGCACACTGGCACCTCTATAAGCAGAACAGCTGCTAAAATGCCTCTGCAAAACAGCAGATCCACTACAGATACTCTAGGCATTCAGGAGCGAGAATGGAAATGATGCTGCAAATGAAGTACATTTAGGAGGAAAAGAGAAGAAACAGTGACAGAAATTCTGTAAGACAACTGAGAGGATGTTGTGCTCTTTGCTTTTGGCTACTCTGAAACTGAAATTGGCAGAGAGAAGAAACACAGCTAATGGGCGTATAGCAAACAGGTCTAAAAATGAATGTATGTTTTACTAAACCCACCATGCTTACTGATCTGAATAGGGAAGTAATTCAACTACCTGTAGAAACAGCCATAGATTACTGTGTTGTCCAAGGAAAGATGTTTAGAAAAAGGCACTGAATCTAAATTTTGTTTAGCTAGTGTTTTCTATGAAATTTCAGGATGGTTGTGCTCTTTAGTCTCTAAGTTTATAGTAAAGATCTGTTTTTGCTCTTCAGGTATTTTATTTCTTTTTCCCCATGACTAAAATTGAAAGTACTGCTAGCTGGTCACAGTCTGTTGCTACAATCTCATCAGGATTTTCTGTTGTATTGGTCTCATCTGGCAATTGTGCACGCAAAATGCAGTCAGAAATCAAACAAGGGAGATAATGAAGGTAAAAGAGTTCTAAGAGTATCAGATTAGCAGAATCAGAATCATCTTTTAGTTAGATACTTTTTTTATTTGCTGTTTCTTTACATTTTTTTTTTCTGTCAACACCCATGAGAAATGCAAAAATTTATGAATTAGTTTAAGTTGTTACTGTGATGTGGGGTGCCTTTCAGATGGTATTTATTTATCTTGGCTCTATGAACTAACGTACAGTTGAGAAAATTGTCCTTAAGCACAATTGAACTATAAATATTATGAGACAAGTAATTGTTCATATTTTTTGTTTATAGCATGTACTCTGGGTACTTTAATTAGGGATCAGGACATGATTTTGCTCCATTGTTGCACAAACTCAAATGCCCCAACTGGTTACAGAGTCAGAATGAGGTAAAAAGAGATAACATATGGATACAAACAGATGGAAATGAATAAAGAAACAGTGAAAAAAATTAATAAGATCTTGGCATCCCAGAAGCCTAGATATTAGTAAATACGATTTTTACGCAGAAGTGTATTTGAAAGAGTAAACTGAGGCATTTTTACACTTTCTTATAGAGTGTGCCTTTTACACTTCCTTGCAGAGAGGTCAGTACAGTGAAAAATAAGATTTTCACACAGACAAAAATATATATGAAAATATCAGTAGAAGGCCAATATTCTTGGCCATATTAAATGAAACAAAAGAGTTGTGCATATGTGTGGCAGATATAGTGAAAAGACCTATTAAGGCTATAAATATTGTGAAGGACCTTGATAGTGAAGGTATGCGGCCTGTGTGTAAGTCATGGAAAGAAGTCAGGAAATAGTGAAGAAAGGGTGATGAAGCTAATAAAATGAGATATTGACTTTACAGAGTTGCGTGGATCAAAATTAATTTATCACAGAAGGGACTTGTAATAATCCTTGACATCAATTTCTGACAAATTCTCTGAAAAAAAATCCCTATGTTATGAAACACAAGGAGTTTCATCTCCATATGAGGAAGAACTTCCTTCCAGCCCTGGCACAGGCTGCACCAGAGAGGCTGTGGAGTCTCCTTCTCTGGAGACCTTCCAAATCCACCTGGATGCCACCCTGTGCCCCGTGCTCTGGGTGTCCCTGCTGGAGCAGGGGGTTTGGACCATATGAGCTCTAGAGGTCCTTCCAACCTCAGTCATGCTGTGGTTCTGTGATTTTTCTCCACTTCACCCCTACATCTTGAAATTGGATATTTACATCTGTAAACTGTATATTTACAGACAATTGCTTTTTTTGAAAGCCTCCATACAAGTATTACTGCGTGCCTCCCACTACAAAATGTATTATACTTATTTGAGTCATTCCAGATATAATTTTACAATGTGCTAATTTATGTGCATTCCATGTACACCTTAAAAAGAATGATCTTCTTGAAGCCCTGTTTTGTTTTCTCTTTTCTAACTTTTCTACTTAAATACTTGTCAATTTCTGATGAATCAAGAAAAATAAATAAAGAAACCCACAGGAGTGGGGCTGAAACTTCCAAAGGAGTTTAACATTTGATTTATATGTTTTGCCACATAGCATAATTTAATTCCTAAAACAGTCACTGGCAAATATTGAAAATCTAATAGAAAAAGCAACTGTTGTCATGTTCTGCTAATTAGTGTGGCCATGACTTTTTCACATACTGTTATCGGTACAAAATACATTCCAAAGTACATATGGATCAATGTTTCAGCAAAGTAAAATGTTGTTGTTATTATTATTACTATTGTTATTCCTTACAATCTGTTCTATAATTTCTGATTTTGGATAATATTTTGGTGGGACTTTCTTTCAGTGAAAACCTGCCCTTACTATTTAACTAGCTTGAAGATGCACGTTTTAATTGTTTCACAGAAAGTTAATCATCAAAGCTGTCTTCATTTTGGGTACAATTGAATATCCTGATGCACTGTTAGAAACTTTTTTTTCCTTGTTTTTTTTGTTTGTTTGTTTTTGTTTTTCTATGAGTAAAAATTTTTAACAAATATGAACTTCTGAAATGTCATTGTTTCAGGATCTTGAGGTTTTGTTTTCAAGTAATTTGTAATTTGTGTTTTGTTCATGATAGAAAGGAAGATTATGAGAAATTAGAAATATCTGATACTTTGTGAAAGTGTTTTTTTTCTTTTTTTATTGTATTGAGTCTTTAAAATACACTGATGGAATAAAAGTCTGCTTCAGCTGTATTAGGATGTGTAGATCTAAGAGCTGACTTATGGAAGCAGGATAGTGTTTCGTGGAGTCCTGACCCTGACAGCAGTCAAGACATAATGGTCCAGGTTAAAGAATATGATACAACTAAACGGACTTCCCACAGAAGATGCTGTCTCTTGTCTTCACCACTTAGTAATGACTTATGCCCTATAGCTCTTCTTCTAATTATCTACATAAATGTTTAATTTTTTTTTCTGGAGCAGTGAAGAGCTGAAATTGCTCAACTGAAGCCAGTGGAATTACATAATATAAATCATGAAGAACTGTGATTACAATCTTCCTTGCAGTTAATACTACCTTCACATTACCTTTTTTATAAGCCCTTCTCATGTTAATATAAAACGGTCCTCTTCCTTCTAAGGAAGTATTTCCTTCTAAGACAAAGCAGGAGTGAATGTCTTTAATAGCATAGTTTATGATTCCTACCTACATTACTTGTGGTTTCATCCGAGAATGGGACATAATAATGGTTTAATTATCTGACCTTCAAGAAAAAGCTGTGGTCTGTGCAGTTTATGGGTTGCTAACCCAATGCTCCAAGCCTGGCATGTAATCAAATGGGGCAGCAATAACCTTTCCTTCGCTTGTTCTCTTTGCAGTCACTTACATCCATTCAGTTGTAATCAAGTCTGACCCTCAAGGATGATTGCCTTAAAGACATGAAAAAGTCTTCCCACCTGAAATTATATATATAATTGCTTGAACACCAAATTTTTGTGATGTTTAATGGAGTATTGTAACTACAGAAATATTTCTTTGAATTTTGAATGATTTAAAAATATATAAAAATGTATTTTAAAGGGATGTTTCTAGGATAAAATACTACTTACAGAGGAGAAACTAATGGAGTGAGTAAACAAAATCAACGCCTTTCATCTACAAAATTATATTGGTTACAAGAAACAGCAGTGGTTTTTAAAAGTAAATTCTTTGTAATATCCCACTGTCACTCAATAGCTAGTAAATTCTGTAATTTAGTGATACTTTGAAGAGTGCTTTTATGACTTTATAAATTATGGCTTTAATTATTGATCAGACACTCCAGCATGGCATCCATAAATGCAAAACATTAATTATTCTAGGAGTTAGCTGTGGAGTTGAAAAAACTGCTGAAGAAATTTAAGCTTCTCCTTTGCACACCACAGGTGGTGCTTGCCTAATTATTGTAAGCTCTAAATAATGTGGTGGTGGGCACCAAAGGAAATTAAAATACTTAACCAGGTAAAAGTATTTTGGTCCTTCCTGTGATCTGACACGTACTACTATTATGCATGCACATCTACATGAATATGTACATCTATGGCATGTACAAACTATGCCATATAATCCAATCTGTGATGTGTCTTCATACTGAATATGAATACAAACAAACTCTAATCTCTTAGGCACACCGTACGACACGTGTTTGCGATCCCTTTCGGATGCCAAAATTCAGGAGTTTGCTTATAGCAAATGTATACCTCACATTTAATGTTCCTCAAGCTACCACTGTATTAAATCCTTCAATCTTTTTTAGAGCAGACACCAGTTAAAATCCCAAAGAGCAGTTAGTTAAATAAGTTTCACAAAAGTTGGACAATATGTTAATATATTCTGCTTTTGTGAGCTCCTGTTTAATAATGCATGTCATCGCATCCTGGCACCTAGCTTATTCTCTCCTCAACATTTGTTTGTGAATATTATAACAGAAGTTCTCCATTTGTTAATCCATTTTGCACAGTGACCTGAGAGACCTCTCATTTTACCTTGTGCAGCATGTACCAGAATGCTATCCTTTGAGATAAACTATACATATATTTTGGGAGTTTTGTAATGATGCAAAAGCTAAAAGGATCCTGCTCTTCTACATTGTTTGATTTTTGTTACAATATGTCTTAGAAAAAAAGATTTAACTAGATTCTCTAAGAAAGAATCAATTTATTTGCCAAACAAGAAAAAAAAAAAAAAAAAAAGAGGTAAAAGAAGTGTGTGGGTTTTTTTTGTTTTTATTTCCATAAACTTTGAATTGTTTATATTAATACTTTCTCTATTTTTCCTCTCATGTTGAGTATTTTCACAATTTTATTGGAGAGGAATCATAAAATATAGAATAGTTATAACATTGGTAGTTATTGAATGTAATAATCTGGTTGATCATTTCTACATCTACTTCATAAGACTGAAATTTTTGTTGATTTGGTATTTCTGCTCTAAGCTGTAGTTTAGAGTGCCCAACTAATCTCTACTATAAAAGAGTGAGGTCCAGAAACTAAAAAAAAATAAAAATGTTTAAACATTAAACAAGCAAACAACAAAAAAAAATGTTTTAACTGTTTGGACTGGAAGGCAGAGTACTAATCGATCCTAGATATACAGGCTCACTATGCAGCACTTATAAAATTCCAGTCACCTTAAAAGGTGATCCAAAAACATAACTCCCTGAAGAAATATGCCTGAAGCCTGCACACATAACCATGGAGCCAGTGGGAGTAACCAATAGGTAAGGGGTAAATGAGAAGGATATAGGAGAATCTTCACCTCTTCTCCCCAGCCTCCCAACAGTAATCTCCCAACCGTTAGTACAGTAGATCTCACAAATGAAGATGTCTGTGTCCAAGAGCACACAATTTGTTCTTTCCTTTTCATTGTATCAAGAAAGGGACTGATATAGCTACGTTCCTGCAGAGTAGCTTTTTCTGGAATCCAGTTAGGTTTAGAGGATGGCCTGATTGCTTCCCTCAAGGATGATCTGTCCTGAGCATTCACAAAAGCACAATTTTAGCTGCTTAGGGAGACACAAAATAAGTCATCTGAAAAAGAAGAGATTATCAATCTTCTAAGTTTAGGATTCACCTTTGGCTTCAAAAGTTAGAATTTTAGCTCAGGTAGTTATCAGCATTCTAGGTGACCACAAAAACCCTATCTAGTATAGATAAAGCTAAAAATTTCACAAAATAGTTATTTTAAAAATTTCAGAAACTTAGTCTAGTTAAAAATACTGCATAAATAGTCCCTTAAAGTGTTGTACTATTTGTTATTATATATCGAGTTATATATCGAGAAACACATACTTTACTGTGGGACAGCTGTCCTATTTTTAAGGGTAAACAAGACGAAATACCACATCAGTAGTCTTTGGAAGTTCTTCTAGGTGATGATTTTGCAGTAAGTGTACTGAAATAAATACATTCATATTGATGGATGTACTAGTAAGTACAAAACAGGTTGATTTTTTTTTGCCACTCCCTGTTCCTGATGAAATTTCTATTCTGAGAAACTACAGTACAAAGCCTTGCAGTAGAATGATTTTTTTCCAGTTGTATTAATAGTTCTTTAAATTTCTTTAAATAATGTATTGCTTATTTGTTTGTTTGAATCTTTTAAATATTGCTAATCCTATTGCTTTAAGAACGACTTAGTAGAAGCCTAATGATTTAAGGTGCTTCACAAAGCCCCATGTTAGGCTTGCTTTTAGAAGCACTAATTTGAATCTAATCAGTGTTTACTACTGGCAGTCCTCACTTTTAATGAGCATTGGTTTAAAAATTTAACAAATGGGTTTAGGTTACCTCTCTTAAACCATGAGATTTTTTGTTAATTCAAATATGGTTTAATTTCATTATTTCTTTCAGCCACCTACAGCTTTCAGAGCATCTGGGAAAAAAAGGCAGGTCCCCTGCTTCTTCCAATAAAACATAATCTTGCCAGCACCATCCTTTGAATTTTTTGCTTTTTTTTTTTTTTGCTTTTTCTTTTTGCTTTTCTTTTTTATATTGTCATATTTAATGTTTGTTCGAACTTAACACTGCATATCATCCATTTTACTGAAGACCTAATTCATAATAAAACCATGAGTCAGTTTCTGGAGGTTTAAAAGTGGGCATGGCAAACTTATATGTCTGTATTTTTAAATGTTTTCCCTGCTGTGATTATGAGTTATGAAAAACACTGAAGATGTTTCTGAGTGGGTTTATGGAAATTAATTTAAAATTTCCCTTAAAGGCTAAAGAATGACTTCATAAAGAAAGAACATTAAGGCTAAAGAATGACTTCATAAAGAAAGAACATTAACTGTTGTTCTATCAAGTTCAGTTTCTGATTCTGAAAACCCTTGTGTTTGTCTGGGTCTTTCATCAAGCTATTGTTCAATCAGAAAAAAAAATGTTAATTTGTCTTAATTTGTCTCTTTTACAAGAGTTTGTTTTTGCAGTTATCTTGATCTCTATATACCTTATTCTTGTATCTTTGAACTGTCTATGTATGTTTGCATGACCATATTAGCTTGGACTGAAAGAACAATAGCAAGAAACTGAAAAAAAGAAATACTGAAATCTATATAGACTGAAGCAAGTAGACTGAAGAAGCAATCATTGACTTGTGATTAAGGAATCTGATGCAAAATTTTAACTGGGGTTTCAATTTTCATCTGATTTTTTTGATGATTTGTTATGAAAGAAGTTTTGAATTTTGATTGATGAATCAAAAATATAGAAATATAGTAACATATAAGGAATAAAAACCGATAAAGTCAAAAAAGAGTTTGGTTTGAAAAATTTGGCAAGAGTAAATTGTGTAACTTGGTGTGTTGCTTTAGGACAAAAGTGCCACACAATAGTCAGCTACTTATGCTGTGAAAAGCAAATTTCTATAGAATTTAAAAAAACTAGAAGTGGGGCAAATTATGTTTTTTTCTCTTCAGCAAACTGTGCTTTCTTCAAATAGCTTATAGCAAGAGGTATGTGATTTGCAGATTGTGTTCAACAATACTTTTTCCCTCAAGCAAATACTGAGTAATAACAAGAAAAAAAAAATGGTTTGGAGCCAGAAATTTGTCTTAATTATCCTTATAACACAATTCTGAAGCCACAAGAGTGGCTGGTTTCCAATTGATTAACTGTAATTCTGGGATTACCCTGCTGTTCAAAATGACTCTTGCCTTGGGGTGACATAGATCACTGAAATATGCTTTCTACTGATGCTAGCAAACACAAAATCACTAATTAAAATATAAATATATTTTTGTGTGTATAATAAAGTATAGTTACTTAGTATCCCCTGGAGGTTTCAATAATTGGAGAAATGCTTGAATATTCTTTCATTTGCATTTTTATAGCCCGCAGTTGTGTTCAGCATTTTCTGATTGTAAAATATTGCTTTAAGGTATTGAGGAAAAAGGTATTCTTTCCATATGGTTCTGTTTGGAGGTCCAGTTTCTTTCTGAAAACATTGGAAATATGCAACACAGAAAAACAATTGACCTAATCATTCTCTATGCTTGATGGAATATATTTAACAGGAGACAAAGCGAAGCGAAAACTCAGCAAATATTTTCTCCAAAGCTGACTAAATAAGCCATATAAATAAGTCTTCTCTGGGAAGACTGTGAAATGTCCAATATGTTTCTGAACATAGACTCTTTTTCCTCCGTTGCAGATATTTGGTACTTCTCTAGTTGGTGAGATGGATGAGATGTTGTTACTAACACAACTGATCCTGCTACACACATGTCTGAAAGAGCCATGAGAAGGCATAGGGTCCTTTTAAGTTCTGTGTATTTTATAAAGGACCAGCATATCACAAAACACACTTCTGAAATATCTGAAATGTTTTTCTGGTACCGTTTACCTTCTAAGCAGATAGTCATTAAGATAATTAACTTGCAGAACATATTGAGAAGAATGTGGCAAAATGACCTGCAAACATACAGGTAATCAGTACGGTTAATATAGTGCTTTGAGGTGAGCATTCATGTTTGCTACATACATTTGCTAAAACTGTAGAAGTTTGCTTTGGTATTAGAAAGATAACTTATAATCACATGAGAAAGAAAAACTCATGTGTTCAATTATATTAGACCTTTAAAAGCTCATTCCAAAAATAGTAAGAACTGAAAACAATTTTGGTATTCAGTATTAATCGCACACACGTGCCCACACAAAGAGTTGACAGCCATTGGTTTATATTGAGTCATTATTTTACGCTACTTTGAAAAGGAACCGTAAACAACATTTTAAGCAAATTTTCCAAGTACCTTGTAATTGAACATTCAAAACTACCTATTGCACAAAAGGGTAAGAGAATGTGCATAGTAAATAAAAATAAGTAATACCAACTTTGGGTTAGAGAAAGTGGAGTTTTCCGGAGTGCAATGGATTTTTCTCAGAGTGATCTTCAGAATCTACTGATTCTGAAGTTATATTCAAAGTGAACCAGCAGATCTTCTTCTTTATAAATTTGTTCCAATTCAAGTTATATTTTTTCATTTTAATTTGAAACATCTTTTGAAAAAATCTGCTTTTTCTATACTTTTGTTTGAGTTACCATTAAGTTCATGTCAGCTGGCATACTCAACAGTTATCTTTTCAGGCAAACATTATTATTTGTCCTTTAATCCAAACATCTTGCTAACTAATTTTTTAGGTCATTTGCTCTATTTCTAGGTATTATATATTTGGGAAAAGAAATTTTTGTTTTGCTTTTCTACCAGATGTTCATATTGATTTTAAATTGGTCCTATCTTTGAAATAAATTTCATAAAATCTTTGTAGTAAGTATAATTATCACATTTGTATATAAATCTTCATCAAGAAAACGGATCCTTTACAGGTTGTTTGGGTGCTGAAGCTTCTGTTTGTATTTTTTCAATGTTCAATTCTTCATCTTTTTTTTTCTCTCTGTGTTTTTGATTGATAGGTATTTTCTGTGTGATAATTTCCCCCCTGACATTGACTATTTCATTGGTTTGAATCTTGTAAAGAAAATGTCCTGATTTAACAAATCCCGACTGGAAAGTCTTGATAACTCATCCTGAAGTCAGCAAGGAGTGAGGGTGTTAAAATAAGTATGACTCACGCATGGATGACATTTCATTAGAAGATATCTGTTTAAAACTTTTCCCAAGCAATAGGATTTTCATGACTTCTGGGGCCATAAGAAAAACCAACAAACAGAAAATGACAAAAGTGTCTAAACTGGCAGTAGAGAGAAGCTGGGACTGTTTTTTTCCTCCAGAAGGGAACCTTGGTGAGTTCTACAAGTTTCAAAGTTAATCCCACATGAGAAAAGCCATACTTGCTATTCAGTTATGTTTCCCTGTGCTACTGCCTGGATATAAAGACGTTTCAGATGTAATGAACAATCTCTCTTAAATAGTGTAGTCCTGTGCCATAAAGATGGCCAGCTGCCTGGATTGCCTTTTTGTTTTGTTTTGTTTTTTTGATGTGAGTCTAGTCCAGGAGAAGCTGGAAGAGGTGATGAAAAAAATAGAAATATAGCAAAAATAAAAGTGCACTTAAAAAAAAAAAAGGAAGAAATTGATTGTTAGCAATGCCTTTTTTTTTTTTTTTTTTTTTCAAATAAGATGTTTAAAATGAGCAAACTGGGTTGAATCAAAACTGGAAGTGAAATGCAAAATTATTTAGAAGAAAACATTTCCTAAATTCTGAACTTTTAAAATAACAAAGAAAAAAAATAGGAAAAAATGCAGAAGGATGCACAGACTGAAACAGCAGAACAAAACACAGAAAAACGCCAGTGAAAATTAGAATTAAGAAATAAGTGTGGGATCAATAATACTTGCATCTGATCTTTGAGTTTGTCTCTGTTTGAGAACAAGTGATTTCCTTGTCCAGCTGGGTTCACTGAGTCCATGAAGACTTTTCTGTAAGGTGCTACTTATTTTATCTTGGATGATGGATTTAAGGAAGTGAAGATTGTGTCTTTAAGTAACCATTTTCACCTGTTTATGTTTACAGAAGAAACATTAGTCACCTTTTCCCTACAACTTTTTGTTCTACTTGTGTCTCACTAGCTTAGCAAAAATATGATACCTTTTGCAGAGAAAGATATTTTTTATCAGTGATGTCTTGTTACTGCAGACTTTCCTGACTAGCTTGGGTAACCTCTCTGCGTGCATTCAGCGGTGACATGCAATAGGAAAAAACACTTTTGATAGCAGCTTGTGTATTTGGGGGTTTGTAATTATTTCTTCACAGAATTTTAAACTTTCTATGACTTTTGTGTCTATGAAACAGGATAATGAAAAAAAAGTTCTGGAACCTGCTGACTATCAGAAACCTCCCTATAACAACAGTGTAGGTCATCTTTCTTTTTGTTGTTTATTTTGGGGCTCTATGTGCATATATGGTATCAAAGAATGTTCTTCATATAATTGTCTTGACAAAATAAAAAGGAACTCTTTTTTGTTCTTTCCTGTCAAGAGACAGATCACTGAAAGATTGAAAAAAATCCTAGCTCTGGAAATACAGATCAGATAAAAAATCTTTTTTTTTTTTTTTTTTTTTACAAGGGGGGAAAAATGCTGCATTTTACTTCATTTGCTGAGAGATAAAACTGAAAAAAAAAAAAAAAATTATGGAGGTTTGAAAGTTTTTTTTTTTTTTTTTTTTTTTTTTTTTTTTTTTTTTTTTTGTGGATAATTGCTTTAAACAGAAACATTTCATGTATGGTATGACAACGGAGCAGTAGTTTATGTCCACTGGTCTGTGCTCTTCTAATAAACGATAAGATTACTTTTAATTTTATTGTGTCCAATAGAATAGACAAATTTAATCTCCTTGATCAGCTTCCTTCATTTACAGCTTACTCAGGAATCATCTGTTACTGTCAAGATATGGTCACCAACTCTATTTAACAGTGGAATTAAGTTGATAGAATAAGGATATATTGTTCAAACTTTTATTGCTAATAAAGAAAACACTAATAGTCTTAATGGAGGAATAGGATGAAATTTGATTTCATCTATTAATTTCTTGACTGTAAAAAGCTTTATGACATCCTTAGGCTGACATCTATTTCAAATGAAGTCCCACAAGACCCACTTGTTTTCTTTAGCTGACTAAATCCAAATTTGTCTGAACCCAAGCTATTTG
>VZSV01000191.1:1011131-1033537 GCA_013398735.1 Nothocercus julius
TCTCTTTCTCTTTCTCTTTCTCTTTCTCTTTCTCTTTCTCTTTCTCTTTCTCTTTCTCTTTCTCTTTCTCTTTCTCTTTCTCTTTCTCTTTCTCTCTTTCTCTCTCTTTCTCTCTTTCTTTCTCTCTTTCTCTCTTTCTCTCTTTCTCTCTTTCTCTTTCTCTCTTTCTCTCTTTCTCTCTCTCTCTCTTTCTTTCTTTCTCTCTCTCTCTCTCTTTCTTTCTCTTTCTTTCTTTCTTTCTTTCTTTCTTTCTTTCTTTCTTTCTTTCTTTCTTTCTTTCTTTCTTTCTTTCTTTTATTTTTTAGGCTCTGCTTAAGAGTCAGGTTTTTGAATCTAATAAAAAAAATATATATATGCATTACTAATCTATACCTGCGGAAGAAACTTTAAGCAGTAAGGTTTTAAAATCTTTGCAATTCACTTTTAAATAATTACATAGCAAGCATATATTGGCAGAAAAGGGAAAACTTTTCTAACTATAGTGAAGCAATCAGAAGCATAAAATTAGATTAATTTTCATCTATTTTCTTAACATCATTAATCATAAATGTTACAGATAAAGATTCCCTATATTTGTTCTGGACGAGCTGTATTATATTAGAAAGAATACATTGGAAGAAATCCTAAAGTCTCTAAAATCAGTAAAACCACATCTATCTATTATTTAAGTAGAAATTAGGGTAGCCTGTAGTGAAGACAGTCTGAGGTTATTTACATCTTGTCAGAATTCTGATAAGATTTAGAATCTTTTACATCTTGATAAAAGCACTTTTCCCTAATAGTTGTATACATTATGCAGTAATTTCCAGGTGGAGACATATCTCATCATACTGTTGTATGCCATTGGTTATTTGTTCTGGTTCTGTGTAACATTACTGTATGTGTTGCAGCTGCTTCTGGAAATATGTGCTGGAGGAAATAAAAGAGTGTGTGTAAAGATTATTAAATGTCTGCATTTGTAGATGTATATCATTTTTTTGTGCGGCACATAATCTATAGCTTTTTTCCTGACGTAGAGTCATGTATCTTGTTTTAATGAAACAGTATCTCTATTATTTTTGTTAGTATTGGTGATCATACTATGTATTTTCATGTAAGAATCTTCTCTTCTAACATCAAATGCCTGCAGAGTTAGGATTATGGCCATTTAAGTTTTCTATGGAAAACAAAAAACCCATCTTGGATTTCTCTTTTGGGAGTGTGGCTCAGAATTTTTCACAACAAGATGGCAGATAGCCATCTGCAGTGCTTTTGAAAATTCAAAAAATAAGTACCCATCTGCAGTTGTAAAGGTTTTCAGAAATCTAAATTTTTTTTCTATGTTATTGATTTCTGAAGTAACATAAAGACAAAATAATTTTCATAGTGTAAGTGCCAAAATAAACAACCAACATCCTTCTCTCTGCCAGTCTATTTTTCAAACCTCTACTTTAGTTTGGCATGAACAAAATACCTATCTGCATATCAAATAAATCTTGATTAAAATGATTACAGTGATGGAGTCTATGTAAAACTTATGATATCTTGGGAATTACTTCTAAATTGCCTTACAAGTTATTAGGATCCCTGTTTAAAAAGCTATCAGAATGACTTCTGATACCCGAGTAAGGGATTTTACTCACATTGACAGGATTCAGCTTGTTCCAGGAAATCAATTTACAGTTAACTCAGTGAATGCCTGATTACTTTGTCAAATATGGGGACCATACAAATTGATCTCGTTCTGTTTAGTTGATAGTGGAACTGAAATAGCCTGTCCTGCTTCCTGTTGTATTTTTGATTCTTCCTCTTTCCAAGATGGTTAAAAAAGAGATCTGCTTGTGCCTGAAGATGGAGATGACTGAATAGGTATAGGTGCAATAACTGAAGCCTGGGTTCCGAAAATGAACTGAGACTACAGTTCTGAAAACATATAAATGTTTCAATACATTTATTACTTACTTTTAAAAAGAAGATGGATACTAAAGTAACTTTGGTGATATGGAATTCTTTCCCTTTGTCCCATTGGTAGCCTATGTTGGACTCTCAAATGCTATTGAGAAACAAGACAATAATATAATTTATGAATTTTTTTTTTTCAGCATATGTTTCTGCTATGGTTTTGAGAGACAACTAATTTCAAAAGAAAACAATCTAGTGGAAACCTGTAATTTAGCAGATTCCTCTGTGCTACCATTATATTATTATTTGAAAAGATTTGGTTAGTTCAGTTAACGTGAACTAATGCATCACATTCATCAAACTCACCGATTGAAAGCGAACTTTTTCATTTAACAAGAATGGCATATTATTTCTCTATCTATAACATGGAAGGATATATTTTCCACTCTGTATGGAACATAGAGCTTATTTGCAACACCTATGCTGATATGGACTGTACACATGAGGTGTGGCACTGTCATACTTCCTAGAGATATTTTGTGTCAGAATACATCCATCTGTGATAAGAATTAACTGGATTTACCCTTAGAAGTGATAACTTAAAAGGAGGTATAGTATTCACTGCTTTGTGAGAGAAAAAGATAGGGGAATTTAATAGAAAGATGCATTCATGCAATAAATGAAGATGTTAGGGAAACCTTACAGCAGATGAAGTTATTATTCACCTGACTGGTTTCTTCCTCGCAGATCAATGGAGACACCATCAGACTACTGAAAAGCTAATTTTAAGTGCTGTAGATAAAAACTTTAAAGATTTCAGAAATGTTCCTTTCTATCTTCCTCATTCTTTCCTCTTTTTTTTTTTTTTTTTTTCTTCATGGACTTTCCGTTGGTCAAAAAAAACCCACAAAAAACAGAAAATCTCAATAAAGTGGCTGGATTTACAGCTCCATAAAAAAACCTCATTGTCACTTTATAATTTGAAAACAAATCTTAACAGATCACATTTAACAATCATCACTTGAGCATGCCTGTTTCTAAATAAAAACAGCTTGTTATCTGCCAAGTTTCAATAATGATCAGCACTTCAGAAAAAAATAATAATTAGAGAAATTATTTGGATTATAGGACTAGCCTTTTTCTCTTGCTTTTAAATTGGGCTTCCTACTCGTTTTGAACATTTATTGAAAATCATTTTTATTGTCTTGTCTTATTCTGCTTTGCTCTGAAGATGTGAGTGCCTTGATAGACAATTCAGGGACCCTTCCTCACCCCATCTTCTAAGTTTCTTCTGATATTTTGCTTTCCCAGTTAACGTCCTGATATGTCTAAAATGTATGTCAAGTCCCTGTTTTGTTTCTTTTTAAAAAGTGTCAACATAACCTTATAATGTGCACTTAGTGGACAAGGATAAGGGGAAAAAAAATGGGAGAAGGAGAAGACCAAGGCTTATTTTTAAATTGACCCTTTCTTACTGTATCAGTAAGAGCCGTTAAAATTGATCCTTTTTTATTTTATCAGAGTCATTAAATTTAGGATATTTGGTCTTATCATCGTAATATGAATTAAATGGTAGTGGATGTGCATTTGATTCAACAAATATTGGTATGCTTAAAATAGGTGGATTATATGGTTAGACACTGATTATTCGTTAAGAAAAAATAGATAAATATATTTCATAATTACCTTCAGAAAACTTTTGATACTTTTCTAACACTCTTCTGTTCGTAGAGTATCAAAAATTGCAGACAAAAATTTCTCCACTGACTGATAAAAAATGTATGTTTAAATATAATTACTTATCTTAGTGGTTTCATCAGAATGAAGTCTCTACAGATGTGAATAATAGGAGGAAATATTAGCTGCACGGGAAATCAGGGTGGATCAGTTTAGAAGGGTTTTGTATGTTAGTCAAAAAGTAAACTATTTGATAATCTGGCCTAAATTCAAATAAAATAAATTATTATCATTCAGTAAAGAACAACTGTTATTTTCTTTTTGGCAAATTCTAATTAGCATGATTTTCTGTAAAAGAACAAATATACCTACTTAAAAATGTTCTTGATACACATTTGTGTCTTTTTTTTTTTTTTTTTTTTGCTCAGGTATCTCTTAATTGTACGTATCTATGGTATCTGCTGATGTGGAATCAGAAAGAAACAAATGCAAGGAATCTAAGAATCTTTTATACACTGAAAATGAAAGGCAATTAATACTCGTAACTTGAGAATTTAACATGAAAATCACATTTGTGCAGTGGATAGCCTAGATAGAATAAATTAAAAGATCAAGATACTTTTATTCACATTTAGTACTCGTTGTTTCACCTCTGTTTTATTAGCTGACAAGATTTTGGACTTACTTGTCAGTAGCAAGTTAATATTAACCTTTGGGTTAGCAATTTATATAAAGAGGAATTGGTTGTGGTGACAGGTAAAGGCAAAATCAGAAGGGATATCAGCAATTTAGTATTCCTGCTTCTATTTCACTCTCTTATGACAATTTATACTATCAAATGTTTGCTTCCAGGCCCACCTGTGGAATATAAATTGCTGTGTATACTCATTCACCAGAGTACTTTAACATTATTATTTGGTGTGAAAATGCTTGTATAGCCATCCAGAAACGTGTGACACAATATGTAACTTGCAAAGGCATTCAAACAGAAAATAAAAACAATGTGTATCTAGTTATGCTAATTATAACTAAGAAAAACATAACTTTAAGTAATTTACATGAGTATCCAGAGTAAAATATGACTGGCTAAAATTTAGAAATGGCAACTAAGGAACCAATTACCAAAAAAACAGTCTTGTCTTTTGCAGTAATTCACTAACAAATAGAAAAAAATACTTGAATATCCTTGACTGAGTTACTGTGAAATTCTGCCTTGCTCCTCTGTTGGGCCTATGTCTTTCTTCCAGATGCTGCAATACTGGCACTTAACTGCTCATGTGCCTGCTCAGGCTGCAACCTGACACTGCAATAAACAAGTCAGGAGTAATTTTTGCAGGTCTGTGTACCGTTGTCAACATCTCCTTCAGTTCCTCTATTAGTTGCTATAGAAGAATTATTTTAATTTTTGTCATAGAGATTCAAAATATTAATTACCTGATTCTAATGCAGCTCTATTTTATAGTTTACTTATTTATTTGTCACCAAGGATTTTACAGTATTGTGTTTGCCAAGAAAGGACAATTTTTAAACAGAACAATCATATTAAGAACCTTTTGGTTCTATTTTTCAAACAGAAAGAAGGAGAGAAAGAAGGTAAACCTGTATGATATTATGCATGTTGTTTCTGCTGTTTGCTCTTATTGCTATGAAAATGTATGAACTTACAGAAAACCAGCAGGTTATTATTTAAAAACTCTCCACATCAGAGATAATTTTCAAAAATTATTTGTTACTAACATTTTTTTACTTGCAATTATGAGAAACTCTTTCATCTACAGTAATAGCTACTCTATTTTTTCTTCAAATAATTTCACATGAATTGATTGTGAATTCCCAGCTGGTGATGTGAGCTGAACTATGGCTGCAACTGTTGCAGTTATTAATTCATTCTGTATGTTCAAAAGAAAAAAAAAAAAAAGATTAAGTAAACAAAATTAGAAATTCACACATTTTACAAAGTCAGAGAAATACATTAGAGGACTGGGTCAATGGCTGACTCAAGCCAGCGTGGGACATTTTCTTGTGATTCTGTAAACCTTTCCATTGTTTGTCATCTTGTCCTAAATAACTTTCCAGAGGAGACTTCAGAAAATTTGAGGAAATTTCAAATATAAGGATATTTCAGAACTTTCTTCTAGGACAAATATTTCCCGATGAGAACATTTTGTAAAGGCGCTTCAGCTTGATGACAGTCTCCTCCCAAACACCTAGAAGGCTTTCATCTATTCACTCTCTCCAGCACAGAATTTCCCTCAGAAAAAGATGAGGATCTCATGGAATATGTTTTCCTTCAGGAAAGAATTAATTAACTTTAGTCCACAGAACAATGCATGTGGAAAACAGAAAGCACAAATTTGTGAGGAAGAACTATCTCAGGATGTCCTGACTTGAACGTTGTATTTTTCAAACATAAAGTTTAATTTTTAGTTTTGAGGTTTCATTTCTAGTTTTGAGAGACAATCACATTGCAATAAATGATACTACAGCCTCCCACTGGTAGGAGGATTCGAGTGCCAGGTAAGCGGTACTGAAATACTACCTTTAGTTTTTAGGAAAAAGATATGAGGAAAGCATATCAAGGTTCAGGCTGTCAAATGTTCAGTAAGAAAGAACATTGTAATGCTAAGTCAGGTAACCAGAATCAGATGCTTATCCAGCTGCAAGGAAAAGTGAAGACCTCAAAAAATCTGAAGTGCCGCATATCTAAGACAGAACAGGAAACAATACTGAGGCAGTGTATATTCTGCAGAAAGACTTCTGAACAACCCCTCCCTTTCTGTAATCTGCATTTGGGATAAAGTTTTCTTTTGGAAACAAAATTTAAAACATGTCTATTACCTCAGAAATAAATCTCCCTAGCTTCAAAGTGAGAAATATTTTTGAGAGCCTCAAAAAATTGTCCCATTAGTTCTTTTCTGACAAATACATCACTGTTTTAGGTTTTAGTTCCACAGATTATGTTTCTAAACTGGTGTCTTTCTGTGCCATACCAGTTACTTGTGCTCTAACCACTGAACTGAAATCACTCCTAATATGATTAAGCAGTAAAATAACAATAGTTGGTTAACCAACTAAACAACTGCTGTTCTTTAGTAACTATGCATTCAATGAAACACTAATCCCCAAATGTTTTATGGATTTTATATATATATATACACACACATATATACACACATATATACATTATATATATATACATATATATTTATCCACATATATATGTTTAATAGACCTTAGCATGAATTCCTGCTACCAGTGAAGATTGAAATATTGCAAGTAATTGCATAGAGAAAAACTAAAAACTGAAATAGATGTGGGCTTAACACTTAAATTAGTTTAGCTTTAGGAAGAATTAACTAGCTTTTAATATGAAGAATATTTTAATAGTCATATTGGGAAGAGGAAAGAAAGAGTGATTTAGAAGGACAGAAAATGTATTTTTTCATAATGAATGAACAGAAAAAAATGAATTCCCCAAGTATTTAAAAGATGTTTTGAAGATACAGAACTGACCTGTAAAGTTAACTTTTTTAAAATGGATACTAAACTTTATTTTCTTTGGTAATTTAAACCTTTTAAATAATTAAATTACAATAAAGATCCATACTAAACAAAGTTTAAAACTGTAGATTGATGCATATATAAGGAGAGAAATTGAAAAAAATGGTAACAAAGTAAAAAGAATTGTAGTGATCTTCCCAGGGTCTTGTAACTGATAGAGCTATTCTTAACAGTTCTTAACATCCATGCATTTAAGACTTCAGTGGTCAGACTGCCTACAACTTCATGGAGGTCAAATAATGCATTTTGTAAATGACAAATGGCAAGCAGGAAAGAAACACTGAATTTTGCATCTTTTGGAAGAAAGTCCTGGTTTTTCTTGTGCATGCTGCCATCATCAGTATACCTACTCCCAAGGCTGGGACAATAATATTTAGCAAATACATAAATTATTATATGTTCACATATGAAAATTTTTACATTTTAAGTATGAATCACCATAAATTTCACATTATTTACTCTGTATTTCCTCACTGCATTATATAAATTTAATTTTGTCTTGATGGGTTTAGGGATCCAGTTGCATTCTTCCTTTTGAGCCTGTTATTGAGAGAGACACTTTTTAGTATTAAAGCAAGCAGGAATCCTGTGGGTAAATCGAAATTTATTAATGATTATGTACTGTTCATGAAGTGTCTAAATGATTTTACAGGTTCGTGATTCCCAATGCAGTTCCATTAATGTATTTCTTATCTTTGATGGCAACCATAAGCCTCATTTTTGAGCAAATTTCTAAAATACGATTTCATCAATATGGTAGTTGCTAGCCACATTACCGAAGTGTGAATAGTTAGTGAATAATGTGACTGTTTGAAGGAACGAGATAGGAATCTGACAAAAAAAACAAAAACAAAAAAAAAAAAANAAAGAAAGAAAGAAAGAAAGAAAGAAAGAAAGAAAGAAAGAAAGAAAGAAAGAAAGAAAGAAAGAAAGAAAGAAAGAAAGAAAGAAAGAAAGAAAAAGAGAAAGGAATGCCACACTACCAAGAGCTATGCCAATGTATAAACATGCTTCATTGCTTAAAAGTATCTCACTTTTGATGATATTATTACTAAGTAGGAAAACTTTCTTAAAGGCTATTACATTGGAAAGATTTAAAATAGTTTAAAACTTCCCCTTGATGAATTAGGAGTACTTCATCAATCATAGTATTCTTCATGGCCCCTAGTATTTTGGGAAGCTGAAGCAATTCACATCTTTTGCTTCTTATTATATGTTTTCATGCTTTAAGAATGTTCAGTTCAGTTCAAGCACGTGATATTTGGACCACTTTTCTGTCCAGATAAATGGACAGATTAATACTTAGAAGATGATCAGAGAATGTCATTTATCATGGGGAAAGAAAAAAACAACAAAATAAAACCCTTTGAGATAGAAAGAACGGTTTTAGTTAAGCTACCCTTTGAAAATACAGAGAAAATATATTGCCTGTGTTTTGATTTTCTTATCAAAGTAGTAATCAAAATAGTATATATACATGGAATTATTTTTTCAATTTATTTGAGACTCCATAAAGCTGCTATTGATGTTAATTATTTACAGTTTTACAAGGAGAGAGTACTATCAACTTCTGTTATAAGGAACGATCAAAGTGGCAAATATCCCTCAAAGCCATTAAAACTCATTTTGCTGTTACTGACAATATTTTATGTTTCTTTGCACAACCGTATTGAAAGAGCAGTTTTCAACAATATTGAAAGAACAGAAAGAACAGTTTTCTTCTGATGTACTCGCACTGTTCTTCCAGGCACAGGTCTTGATACAAGGATGTTATCTGTTATCTGCATTTCTCTGTGTGTCTTCAAAATTCTATTGAAGCAAACATGACTGCAGTGTTGGGCTAACAAGTTATATGTAATGCTTTGGTGTCCCTGTTATATAAAGGACAAATAAGCAGATAAGCCAGCAAGCAATAAATTGAGACCACTGCTGTTTGTATGTGTTCTTCTTTTTGCAGTTGCAGAATTAATTGGATTGAAGGTTTTTGAAGGATTTTGGCACCCTACGGAGACCCTATTTCTACATTTATGCAATGGGTTCTAAAAGGAGTTCTACATTTTTTTGTGTCTCATACCAAATTGTATGAAAAGTTTTTAATATTGGAAAAATTACATATCCAATTTTGAGTTAATGGAAGCATCACTTTTATTATGAAAGTTGTTAACACAAGGGTAGGTTCAAGGTAGATTTTCTTCTCACTAGTAATATAGTTACTTAACTAGTAAAATTGTGTATTACTCAAAATATTCTTTTGTCAATACAGAAAAAGTCTCTAAAAAGAGACAAAGTATTTAATGCTTCAACTTTAACACTTTAATAAGTGTCAGCTTGCTACTCAGTATCAACTGGAGGTGCTCAGGTGGAAGTTTGGGGGAACCAATCCCACAAAAGAACAACTACTTTCTAGGAACTCTACTGAAGTCCAGGATCTCAAGCTGGTGCTGGGGCAGAGGAACTTTGTTGTCAGTGAAATAATATAAAATTGAAACTCATATACATTTCTGGGTAGTGAGGGGCATGATTTATCCCTGGGAGACTGATTAATTTATATCAAGATCTTCCCAACTTCTGCAGTTAACCACTCAAGTGTATGAAATATGGCTTGAGAAGCCATCTTTAACCCTTGTGTGCATATTGAAATGAAATACAGTTTACCTTTGAAAATAACTTTCTCAGTATATCCTTAATATAACCATGGAGAAATTTAAAACCTTTATGGGCAGCAGCTCTTCCACTGCTTCCATTGGCTATCCTAGAACTGACTGTACTGTCTCTAAGCTAACAAAGTTTTGTTAATAAAAATACTTGAACATATAATACCTTTCAAATGGAAGGATTCTAATACTAATGACCTTAAATCTCTCTGATAAAACTATCACATAAATATTCTATACAGATAGATCATCTGAGTGCTGATACACAGCAGTAAACAGGAGGAAAGGTATAGAATCTCTTCCTGTATTGATCTTTTCCTCAAATCAATCAATACTCTATATACTGTAACCGCAAGACCCTTTGTTGCCCATTTATCCCTTGCCTAGTTTTAGTTCTTCCATATTTCCCTCCCCTAACAGTTTTTGTTATATCCTCTGTCTCCTAAAGTACTCCATTACTTTTTAATCACCTTTTTCTCCAGTCCTACCAACTTTTCAGTATTCTATTTTGTTGCAAATAATGAGGTGTGATGTTCAAAATATATATAAGGAAGAAAACTCACATTAGACCACAACACCTCATAACTGTAAAACTGGAATATAAAAAGTATTGTTTTTTGTCCTATACCAATTGTCAGAATGCAAATAGCTTTCTCCTCTCAGTGAGGCCTGGTTGAAGTACTGAAGTAGGAACACACAGTAAAAAGATATTAATAATTTCAAAAGAAACCTAAAGACTGGGACAAAAAAGAAAAAAGTTTGGAAAATGTTTATGAGAAAAGTTTGATTAGGATCTGTTTTGAGTAGAAGAAGGTCAGAACGGATTTAACTGTGAAAGTTATGCTTTAAAAATCTGACTTTTTTCTCTAAGGTCATTGGAAATAAGCACAGAAAAAAATAATAAGCATCATTTAGAAGATAATTCAATTCAGATGTTTCAACAATTTTTCCAACTAGAAAATATTCGGTAGACAGACTACTGAAAGGCAATATGAAAGCTCCAGGTTTTTAAATCAAGCACCTGCCCAGAGATTATGGATAGATATTCTTCAACTCAGAGGAGTAAGCAGGATTGCACTCTCCTGAGAACCCTTCCAGGCTTTCTGCATACAAGTTCATGATTGCAAAGTGTATTTAGCAAGTTATAAATATAATCAATAAGTGCTTAATACATGGCACTGCATAATGCCCTTCTACCATCCAAAAATACTGTTCTGATGAAGAAAAGGATTTAGCAATATGATGGGGAGAAGTATGGAATGGACAGCCCAACTGAGAATGAAGCTTAGACTAGATTCCAGAGGTGCTTTCCAAGCTAAGTTTTTCTACATTTCTTCCATGAGGATTTCTTTTAATTTAACTATAAATGATTTTTAAGTTCTTCAAAACAAAGAATGTAGCCAATACAGAGCAAAATAGTGACTGGAGAATCTGTATTTTAGTTACAACAACTATTTGTAACTTATAAAGCTTACTTGCTCTGAGAATTGTTCAGTAAAGTTTTAAGTCATTGTGGCTTTGGTTTCTGTATAGCACAATATCCTTTAATTCAAACAAACAAACAAAATTTCAATAATTTCCATGCAGAAATTCAGTTTCATGAAATTCTTTATTCTGTTTTCCTACCCAGTTTATGCTTGATAAAATGCAAGAGTTGGGTTTTAAGAAGCTTTCATTTTTGTTGCATTTTTTTTACTGAGGATCATTTGAGAAATGTAACATTTAAAGAACAACTTATTTTAAGAAGAAATATGAGGCATTTAAATTTTAGTAAAGATCAGAGCAATTGGTAGCAGAGGTAGCAAATTCTTTTTGTCCTCATGTGACTATTCCGGTTTTATTAGGAATATTGGCATGAGATCATAAGTTTCTACAAAGTCCTAGCTCATAATATTATATTCGTAATTGTTTTGAACTGGATATCTGTAAAGTATGGAGTAAATTATTCATTGACTGTCTGTGACGTCAAATTCTTAAACTAATTTCTTCATCAGTCACTAAAGAGTCCTGAAGAGGAACAGACATCAGTGTTGGATTTTACTTCTGTTTTTTTTCTCTTTTTCTACTTTGATTTTGTTTCCTCAGGAATATGATCTTCAATCTCCAATGTTTGAAATTGTTGTTTGAAAATTTGGATGTTGAAAAGGAGAGGGAATCCACCAGTTTTCCGAGAAGTAGGTGTGAAAAAAATGAAAATAATTTTGAAATATACTCTTGAAAACCAAAAATTGAAATATTCAAGGAAAGATGAGTTGTACTGATTTCTGGTTAAAAATGTTTATACTTGGCCTTTTTCTATTAGTTTAAGATGAATTCAGTTCATCTAGGTTATAAATAAATCCAAATTCACAATTGAATTACGTATTTCTTTTTTCACTGTGTACATGATACATGCCCTTATAGTAAAGTATTTTTTTAATAAATCTAGGCAATGAATGACATAGAAAGGCATATCTGAAAGAGTTTAGAATGAGAAGGACAAAATTATCCTTCTCCCATACGTTTGATATGGATCTGGAGGAGTAGCTCAAACAGAAAGACTATTCTGTATACAGCTCCGGCTTGTTCCCTAAAAGCACACTCATAAAATAAAATGGAGATGTTATTTAAAATATTAAATATTTTAACAGTCCAGTCAATTATGTAACATGATCTTTTTGGTATCACTGTTACTTTTTATATTTCCTTAGTATTCAGAGTGCTACTTGTTTTAGCCACCTGCCACTTAATCCTCTGAAAGAAGTTGCTTAGTTTTAATCTTATCCCAATTCCAAGGTGATACTTTCTTCCATACTTCAGAGAATCATCACAAGAGATTTCCCTGTGATTATTAGTCTGAAGATCAAGCTGTTTCCTAAAGAAAACAGATCCTCTCTTTATGGTTTCTTATTAAGCATAAAAAGAATATAGAAATGTGACTAAAATAACATTAAAATATCTAGTGATAGGTTGGTCTATTTCATTCTGAATTAGCCTAAAGTTTGTAAAAACAGACTTGGTAGTAACTAATGGTTTGCAATTTAATTAACCCTAATGCTCTATTGGAGAAATGGCTTAACATAATTTGTAGATTTAAATGTGCTGATTAGTTGAATTTATGTATGTACATATGTAAATATATATATACCTGTATATATACATACCCATATATATATGTACATGTACCAACCCAGAGTCTTCTAAACTCCTAAATATCCCTTTGAAGTAAATTAATTGTTGCCTTAGTATGTTAATGTTTCTCCATAACACTGGCAAAATTCTTTTGTTACAGATGTAGTTCACTGGGAAGATAAAGAATCTGCCTCAATCAAGGACTGAATAGAGTTAAATAAAACTGAAATTATTATTGCTGGAGTGAGGAAAAGCAATCACTGGGGAAGACAAAACCTTAAAGACAGATCTGTAATACATTTTACAGCACAGTTAGCTCTCTTAAGTTTAATATAGAAAATCCATTCCTGTGCTGCAACACTTATAACAAAGCGCTTTATTGTTCCATTGAACAAAGCAGCCTTTTTTTCTTCAAATGAGAGGGTTATGAATATTTAGGGACAGATCCTGGCATTTTGCTTCATGATGCATGCATGATACTCTGACAATGTAAATAGGATAAAAATGCTTTTGTAAGGAAGACCTGAGATCATTTACACCTAGAGAGCAACCAAATTAGCAGTATTTATAACCTTTCCAGGACCTAGATGCTCCTTAGTGATTTACAATAAAAAAAGAATTATGCCCAAGAATAGTAAAAGTGTGGTGCGATCAAATATTTTCAGATAGAGGAGTTAACTGTTATGAGATCTAAAATGAATGTGACCATAGATTTGGATTACTGTAGGACAGAGGACTGCAACAGTACAAATGCAGATTTGATCTTATTTCCTAAAGCTCAATTAAGAGCAGCTTAGACTATCTCAGGTGACTCACAGTGTATATGTTTTCTTATATTTTCAGCTGGTCACTCATTAAAATCTTGTTATATTCATAAAATTATATTGAATTTCACTGAAATTTTAAAAGAGGCAGATAATATAAGTATTTTCTTAATTTAAAGCTTATAACTAAGGTACCTAATTAAAAAAACACATTGGACTAGAAAACCATACTAGTCAAAATAATATATGTGGCAATAACATAAGTGAATCAGATAAGAGGTGGAGGATGTTAGCAATTTCTTATTTATAACCAAAAGGAACCATGTGCTTCAGAATGCCTTTTACATCCAAGCATAGACCACCTGTGTTAAACCATCAGTAGTCACAGGCAACTTTTATTACTCAGTGTCACTGCAATCCTTCTAGTATCACTGCAACCCTTCTCATAGATGGTATGTTTTTGGTTTTTATAAATAAGCAAACCGTGTTTTTTCTTACTTTATCTTCTGGGGAACTCTTAGAATTCAAAGAAGGAAACATCTGCAAATGAATTTCCATAAGGACTAAACAGCCTGGCATTAGATTTAATCTTATTCTTATTAACTATTATTTATGTGGGTACCTGTATTTACCATAAAGATGTCTTTTCTTGACATTTCAGGCAATTGTCAACTTCCCATGTTTCCAAATAAGTAAAATATTTAAAGTATGGCTTTTTTGGTGCTCTAAAAGAGATATACAGGAAGAAAACTCTTCACTCACTGTTCATTCATTCACTCTTGTTAAAACTAAGAAGCCAGAGAAATTTTATGCTATGATATACCTCTGCCTTTCAGGGAGATGATTATTGGCTTTAACAGATAATGCTAGACTGACTTTTGGGTCCATTTGGAGGACTAAATAAAATAAAAGATCATGCACAGTGTAATAGTCATAACTGTGAAGAAAGAAAAATGGTAATCATTGTATAGCAGTAGTTTTACAGTTGACATTAAATAGGCTATAGTAAGAGTTTTCAGAGACATAACCAACGTTATGCTAGTTTTCATTCGTGCTTACAAGACAAGAGATCAATGGTGTGTGCTCTCTGTTGGGAAGAAACACACTTTCCTAGCCTGCAAGCTCGGTTTAGAGTGTCACTCAGCAGTCAATAAAGCAGAGTTGAAGCAGAATAATGGAAGGTTTTATGTTTTGACACAGAAGGACATAAAATGAGCTCCTTACTTCTCTCTTTCAAGGACTTCAACCAGCTCTTTTTTTTTTTCTTTCCTTTGCTAGGGGGTTGGTTCACTCTCCAGAGTCTCTCCCTGCCATGACCATGGCCATTAATCCCTCAGAGGGCAGAGCCAGCAATACCCACTGCTGATTGTCTGTCACTGCATCAGGACCTGAGGATTGGCTCTTGCCACTTGCTCTCCTGAAGGGTTTTCCTTAGGCAGCTTCTCTTTTCAGAAAAGATTTTTTTTCTTTTTTTTTTTTTCCTCTTTTTTTTTTCTTTTTTAAGTAATACTCTGATGAATTGAATAGTCATAATTGTTCTTGCAGATATCAAGTTTTCATCTCTATATCAACACCTAATATTCATATTTTAGCATCTTTGCTATAACAACCATGTTTGATTATGGGCACTGTTTTTGCTGTATTCTCTAAGAGAGTGTTAAAGTCACCTTTTCCTAATCTGAGTCCATGGCTTTTCCCAAAGTTTTGGTGATTCTTGACAAATGATACTTGGTCACCTTCCACAACTGTTGCATCTGGAGAGCCCCCTTCAGTCTTCAAAAGACCTTTCATGAGTTACACCTCACTTGGCATGGAGATGCAGTACAAGTATGAAAAAGATCTGCCTTTAATTTGTTCAGAGAGATTCTCTCTTTTTACTTCTTTAATCTTTTTTGTTTGTGTTTTGAAGCAACTGGACTGAGATGCATAAAAGTTTTTGATGTTGTGCATTTCAGAAAACCTAAGGAGTAATAATAAACTGAAGTATTTTCCTATTGATCTTCCCGTGGTTCCATGTTTTTTTGTTTGTTTGTTTGTTTTTTTACACTCAGAAGCTTGTTCCTCAACGTACAACTGTTCATTTTTAAACACTTTTTTTTTTTTTTTTTAACTCTGTAAATAGTTCCCCAGCTGCATGAATCAATGGCCATTAACTAAGACCTTACAGTCCAGTCTTAATCACCTATTATCTTATTGCATTGTCCATTGAGAGATGATTCATCATTTTTCCTTCCTTTATGGTGATCTTAACAGCTTCTGATGTTTTCTGTATTTGTTTTCTTTAAGCTGTACTCATGTGTGTGGATGTGTGTGTGTGTTTCAGGGGAACTCCATATCGACATGAAGCTAACTGCATCAATCACTAAGAAATAAAATGTCTGAAAAGAATGTTGCAATTACCTCTGGATGAAGCATTTTAAAACTTGAAAATACTTAGGATATGTTTAACTTCTCCCGCCTCCTTTTCTTTGGCTCAATATTTTAAGAAACACATTCAAAAAATTGTAGATACATGCTCTAGTAATGCCCTGATACACATAATTACCTTTCTATTTGTAGCCTCTGATTATATTGAATTTATTTTTTAAAGTGTGTTGTCAAATGTTTTTCTCCTTATGATGTCATTTATTTATCACTTAGTATTACATAGATTGACATTTGAATCTCTGGTGGTCCAAGAAAAGTCTACAATCTGTCCAAGAAAAAAACAAAAAAAAATGATAAAAATTTAATGAAGATAATTGGTTCAAGTTATCTTAGCAATTTACCTGCAATTTTTCATAAAAAGTAATTGGAAATTGACTGTATTTCTCATAAAAATATGACCAAATCCTCTATATTATATAACACCATGACTCTTTTTTTTTTTTTTTTTTTCTTTTAGTTTGCCATGGCTTTTGGTTTTTGTAATATATTTTAGTACTTTTTAATCTATCTTCTAACTTTTTTGACATAAATATTTTCATGCATATGGACACATGTTCATTTTCTCCAACATCTTGACACTATTTATTGGGCCTTCTGTGTGTCCAGAATGAAGACTACTGTCCAAAACTCCATGTAGGTCCTTTTTTTATTCAGTGTTCATATTTCTACATCAAATCATGTAAGCTTCTAGACTTCAAAAACTTGCACATAATAATCCTCATTTGCTGTTAAATATACTCATACACAGGAAAAACATACTGCGTTTCTTCAGTTCAGTTGTGAATTATCCCCATGAGCAACATAAAATTAAACTTGTCAAGTATATGATATATTACAAAATCTTGTTCTGCCCACATGAAACAAATTGCAACAAATGTTTCAAAGTAACAGTTCATGATAAAAAGGAAATTGGAAGAGAATATAAAAAGGAAATATGGAGAGAATAACCTTGACATTTAAAATAACTGTATCTTTTAGATAAACACAAAGCCCATTTGAAATGCATTTAACTATTTTAACTGGCACTCAGGCACTTAAGGGAAAATCTATACCAATTATTCGAAACTTTCAAGAAAATTCATCCCTTTTCTGCCCTTTATTGTTAACCTTATTCCCTGCTGTATACTAGATTTTCAGTGGTAAATTCATAGTGTAGGTCACAGATTTCTGAGTGAAAGTGTCTGTAAGGAAGAACTATCATTTCTGTTGGTAGCAGGACAGATTCAACTTGTGACTAGAACAAATTTTCATTCAAGTAAGAGCAGCTGATTTTATTTATCATATATGGCAAGCTAAGTTTCTCTGTGTTTCACAAAGTGAAAAAGTTACACGTTTTATAAAAGACGTCAAGGTTTGTTACTTGTATTACACAGTGGAATGGTATACAGAAATAATTGTATAGATTCTGGAGTGTATCTGTAAGCTGTCAGGTTACTCACTCATTCAAAATAAAAAAATAAAATATTATATATTTACAGAAGTAGTATTTTATTCATATTCTGTTCAGAAAGTGTCTGCCGCTGAATTACTGGTGCCTTTGAGTTTCAAAATTTTTTCTAGTACATTTTAATTTCATTTAATTTCCACTGATTAACTTTACTCAGACTGGTTGTACTAAATTTATACACATAAACTCTCCACTTTGTGATAATGTTTGTCACAGAAATATGAGAACTGTGAGAAACCTTATGTGGTAGCAGAAATGGCAGAACAATTCAGATACGGCATCATGTGAAATCATCCGTCTTGCTTTGACTACTGAAGAACAGTCCTGAGCCCTATCTGTGGATTTACATGATTAATTTAAGGACCTGTGCAAATACGCAGACTAATTATCAGGGAGAGATAACTACTAGGAATTCCATGAGATTTTTCCATATTGACTCAGAACTAGGTTGATGGATGTTAGCATAAATCTCTGAAACAGGGACTTACAGACTTAGCAAATGCAATGTATGACTCCGGACATTAAGCTATAAGCCAAGTCATTGTTCTGTTCAAAACTTATAAAAAGTAAAGTGGTGTTACCTGTGTCACAAGTAAAAATGTACTCAAAATAATACAAAATTGTCAAATTTGACACACATAGGTAGGAACAGACAAAGTAAAACTTTGCTAAATTGAAAATTATAGATTTAGCTTGTTTTTCTACTACATATTAATCAAAAGCATGACTATGTGGTATTTATTGGCATTAACTAGATTGCTGCCCACTTTACAGTGAATAGCTAGACCTGCGTTATAGCATTAATGAGTACAATTGATTTTCTAGGCTCTACCTTCCAATAAATGGTACTATAGAAATGTTAATTAAATTTTAAGATGAAATACCTTCTTCCTTTATCTATGACTTATTTTTTTAAGGTGTGGCAAATACATTTGTTTGCAATCAGTTCTCTGTGGTCTAGTGTTTTTTTAGCTAGAATTCAGGAGCTGACAATTAGAGTTCTCAGTCCTGGCAGACGTATCAGTGTTGATAGATGTGATGAAGAAGGACACCCTGATGAGCTAAGATCTGCCACCACTCAATTTTCCTGGCAATGACAGGGCTGTCAACAAACATAACTCATGCTAAAAGGCAAAATGAGACAGAAGTATTTAGAGTGTAACCTGGATGGCATATTAAGAAACAGTAACATGAATCTCACATATACTTGGAAAAATAAGATAAGATGTTAAAAGCCAGCAAGGAATTGAAGTGGCATTAGAATCCAAGTTAAAAAAAAAAAAGGGGGGGACGGGGGTGGAAGAGAATTAATAACCTCAGCAAATACATAGTTAAATAAACTATATTGAAGCCTCAGAAATGAAGGGTGATATTACTCAACCAACATTTATAATATGGGTGGTGAAGCAATTAATGGCTGTAAGATCTTACAGATGTAACAAAAGGTATATGTGTTGAAGACAATAAAGAACTAGGTGGGGAGAGAGGGGGGGCAGTATTGTGGCTGGCTGCATTCCTAAGAAAGAAAACAAGGCATATATATGGAAATCAGTTTCCATTTGTTGCCAAAGCAAAAGTAGCTTTATGACCATGTGGGCTGGATTAGTATTGTCTATGGAAAAGCTGGATTATGAATATGAGGATTCATTTCCAGTAGTAATTAAGTGTTGCTGAGTACTTTTGATGATTTCTGTCAGTTATACTTCTGGATCTGTATTTGTTGTATTGGTTTAGTTTCCATAAGCAGCTTTTTTTTCTTTTTTTTTTTTTTTTCATTGGGTTCTTTTGTCTAGGCTGGAAAGTTCTTGCTAAACCTGTCTTTTCACAGTGAAATATATGGAAAATCTTCTAAAGTAAAACCATGCAGATAGGAACCCATTTTATTCAAAACCATTTACTTCTGCTGTAAAAAGTGATCTTCACTCCAGTACTACTGTATTGCCCAGCTACAGAGCACATTACTCAAGTCTTGGAAGAGAAAATGGTTTCTCTTCATCATATTGCCATGTTTCAGTTGGGCAGCAGAGACAATACGCTGTGAGTTATCTGTCACATTTTATCTTCCTCCATTTTCACTTGCACAAGAAAAAGTCATTCTGTAGCATCAACATAACATTTAATTGTCCTTGTAAGAACTTTTGTTGTGGATCTCTAACTTGATTAAAATACTCTTGTGAAGTTGAAAAACAACTAATTATGCAATAAATACTTTACAGGGCATAAAATCAGCATTAAAAGAAAATGGTAAAATGGTGACAGATGGTGCTGCAAATGTAGCATGGATGCTCCTCGCATAGTATGACAGGAATGCATTAATTTCTGAGTAACTACATGGACTTGAAGGTGCTGCTCTATGACAGTATGTTAAGGGAGTTGCTTTGCTTCCATAGTCTTGCAAGAATTGGTAAGTATCTTACAGGAGTGGTAAGCTCAGCATACTTCAGAGATGTAATTACTGTTACCAAAACAGCGAGATTTGTTGCACATGGCTTTTTTGTTGTTGGATCTGGGATAGCTCAGAATTTGCAAGATGATCCTCTTACAAGGTGCAGAAAACATAGATGCTTTATCTTGATTACTTCCATTTATACTAGTAGCATCTATACATTTCTGCTCATATGAAAATAATGCAATTTCTGTACGAAAGCTTCACTGTGACAGTTTTCACTGATTCTTCAGTGCAATTTGCACAAAAATGTGACCAAACTATGAACAGAAGTGGCTACAAATATATTGAGTTCATAATTCAGAATGTAAATTGTGTTAATGACACAAGGTGAGTCTTACATAGGCACTTCGTTGATTTTTGCACCTTGTTTCCTCTCATGTTTTAATTGTTTGAAATAATGTGTGCATAGTAACAAAAAGTGCTTTAGATCAGGGTTTCTAAAATTGCTGATGAACTTATAAGTTGTCATCATTGATATTTTCCAAATACTGTAAAATATTCTTCCTTCCTGATCCACAACAGGCTATAATAGACAAGAGAAAATGAGAATAATGTGTTATTATATATTGCATGATCACCTCCATGTAAGCAACAACATTGGTATTTTCTACCTCCTAATGCGTCTGAGAAAAATAGATGTTCACGCAAAATGAGTCTTAAAACTAAAAAAAAATCTTCAGATTCTATTAAGATATGAATATTTGTGTACAGTTTTCATGAATGAAGAAATTAAAAGATATATAGATGAATCTTAACTTCTTTTTAAGAAATCAAATTATATAAGTGAACATTCTTCCTTCACATATTTATCCCATTCATATTTTAGTTTTAACAAAAGATGGATTATACTTGTGAATACATGTATATTTATGCTTTTATTCTCTAAACAGGTTTTTTTTTGTTGTTGTTGTTGATAAATTTCTGCAATCTGAAATTCTTCATGCATTGATTAGTTGTATGAAAATCCATGAAAGAATCATAAACTACTTTAGCTGCAGAATCAGAGCCTCAGTCTCCAATTCCCACAGACAGGACCTTCTTGCATGTACCCATGCAAGGATTATGACAACAGAATTGGAGCCTAAGAGAACTGCTACAGTAAAAAAAGAAAAATACATAGTAAAAGACCACAGATACATCTAGACATAGATCAGAATTTAGTTACATTATTTTTTGAAGCTCTCTTTTTTGTGGATAAGGAGCATGATTCTCTCTGCACTTATTTGCATAGCGGATCTCTGGCAATCCTAAAACAATAATATGCCACTCAGATAAACACCTAGAGGCAATAGACATATTGACAGTAGACATATGCACATGGTTTATCGTATGTGGTCAAGTACGTGGAAATACTAGAATTTTGTAACAGTTTCTATTTTTTGTCAAAAACAGGATCAGAATGGATCGGTAAGAGCCTTTGTGATCTAGGAATAAAGATCAGACTGTTAGCAATATTAACTCCCATATTCAAGAGCTGGGCAAGATAATGAATGAAGGGAATAATCTATTTATCTGGAGTTTCTTGTTATTTGCAGGAACCAGGATTATATATAACACAAAATTCACCAAGAGTTCTGCAGTATGTGGTAAAAGCACAAATATTTATTTAATCAGAAATACATACTGGAAGGATATTGCTGTTTCCACTAATGTCTTAAACATCTTTCCAGTGAATATATCTTTGCAATACTGCAGTAATTTCAACCATAATTATTTTCATTAAACCTTTCTTTGCATAAACTGTTTTATTCATGCTATTATAATTTACCATATAGTGTTAACAAAGCCTAGGCTTGTTTCATATCCCATTTCATATTCTGTTATGACTGATTAGTTCAGGCATATTGCATGATCATGCATATACATTGGCACATTTTTCATCATTTTGTCTCCAGATCTGGCAGGTTTTGTTTTTCAAGCAGATGATCTTAACTAATGAGGTGCACATATCTTTATGTAAATCAAGGAACAACAACAAAAAAGAGTTTTCTTGATCAGAAAGCTGTATAACCACATGCAATTGATACAGCAGCAGGACAGAAGCCTGTTTTCAGACTTACGGTTTAGGACAGTCTTCCTTGGAATAGTAAATCCACAGTGTCTATTCAGAATTAATTTTCAAGTAATAAGCAGTTTTAAAACTCCCATATCTTCCACTGTGGCAAGTTCTAACACCAAATGATCTGGCTGCATATTACAGAAGAGAAAAAGTGCTATTGTCCTGAGAAGGGAACGAAACAGAAAATACATTAATAGACCAAAGATAAAAAATAATTATTCAACAAAATGAAAGAAATGTTACAAAAAAAATGGAGTGCCTCCTATCTCAGCCACATTCTGTGATGGTCAGAAAGTTTATGATTTAATTCTTCTTAATTGCCTGATTTTTTTATACAGTTGATCCAAAACTGCTTTTTTTTTTTTTTCTTTTTTTT
>VZSV01000191.1:1039681-1054238 GCA_013398735.1 Nothocercus julius
AAAAAAGTATTGCATAAATTTCAGCTTAGAAGCATCATATTCTTGCCCTGTCATGCTATTAGATTGCCAATTATAATGCTTTAAACTTGAATTAAAAATTCAACAAATGTACAGTAGGAACATTAATTAAGCATGCCAAATAAGAGATTGTATAAAAATATTCAACTGGAAAGTCTTGTCAACACTTAGGCTAAAGCAGAAATATTAATTCTTATTTTCAAAACTTAAATGAAAAATTGCAAAAATGATAAAAAAGTTCTTTTTAGATCAAATGTACTTTATAAATGCTCTTTCTATATTTTTTTATAGATACAATAAATTCTTACTGTTAAGAAGTTAAAACATAACACTGTTAAGGTACGACTAACAAAATTTAAGTTGAATTTGCATGACTAAGATTACCTTAGCTTAACTTCCACAGTGATAAAATTAGGCTGAAAACTTTCTTTTAGATAATACTTAAAAAACTCTTATTAACTGACTAAAAAAAATATATACATGGCTGAAGTCTATTTGCATTATTTCATGTAGTATCTGCTAAACCAGATCTCTGTGCTATGTAGAGTAATCATAAGGAAGAATCATAAAAAGGGAGTAAGCAGGAATAAAAAAACACAGAAAACAGTAAGAGCTAGAAGAAGACAAGTTTAAATCCTACAAATCTTCGAATACTAATGAAATTGGAATCTACTTGTCCACTTAAAATAAATGCAGAACTGTATTAATGGCTATCAAGTTTACCAGACATCCAAAAACCTAAAAGATCTGGAGAACATTTGTATTTGCATGGTGAAAATTTAGTCTGGGGTTTGTTACATTATACTTGAATTTATATGATTTGTTAACTTTTTGTTTAAAGTACATCATGTTACTATTCCCATTAATTATGATAAGAGCTGGCTGGAGGTGGTCTCCTTTTGGGTTTGATTGGAGATACAAGTTTTCCTTTTTCAGCTTTGTTCTTGGATGGAGGTTGGAAATGTGTGCTGACTCTGCATTCTCTTCCTGCATTGGTTGTCAGGATGTGCATTTTACTATCATTAAAGTTTTACTATCTTATGAGCTTTACTACCATTTAGTCAATTTTGCTTTCATATGAGCTTCTCTATTATCAAGAATCAACAGTTAGTTTGTACATTTAGGGAACTTAAGGGACTTCTTTAGGCATAATCATTAATAAGCAATAAGTGTATAAACACATGTACACACAAATGCATGTGTTAGTATTTAGTTGTATTAGTTGTACCAAAGCCTTTTATTACCAAGAATATGTCTCTCTTGTAGCACTAGTAAGCTAGGACTGAAGCAATATGTGCTCCACAGCTCTGTAATCTGGGCACAATCTGCTGCCTGAGCGTCTTTAGTGAATAATTCTAATGATAAAATTCCTTATGGTGCAACACTGAGATCAATGGGATCTTTTTCTGCATTAGCAGTTGGAAAAAAAAAATCCTTTATTTTAAGGTGGGTAGCAAGTCAAATTGCCTTTTTGTGAGGTTACTACCTCATGATTCACAGAGACTGGCATACTGGTTACCTCTTCCTCTCTGCAAGAAATGTCCTGCTTCTGAGAAACAGTCTCTTGCATTTTTTTTTTAATTAGGCTCGGCTCTGTGTTACTCAAGTACTTGCAACTTCTGCAATACTACTCCTAGAAAGACTGCAAGATTTGCTGCCATACTGTAAATACTGTTACACAGCTGCTTTTTATAAGATAGTAGCGATCTCCTTTTCCCACAATGGTATTACCCGTTTTACTGTGGTTGCGTAATATAACACCATAAGCAGAAAAAAAGTGTAGAATAGCTGAGAACAGTAGTTTTAAATAATGTTCACAGATAATTGCGGAGGAACATTATTTCTTCCAGTCCTTAATGGGAGTCACACGTGCACTGGTGCACATAGTCATTGATGGTAGATCAGAGACATTAAAAATCAAACCCCTGAATAAAATCAGAGATTTTAATTCTGTAAATGAGCTGAGCAGATCCTTAATCTGGGAATGCTTTTAAATATACTTCCAGTTAAATATGTCTTGAAGAAGAAGTAGGAAAGTTCTTTATTTAGAGCTGATGAGGTTTTTACTTTTCCCTTTAGTTGTATGTGTTGTGTAAACTCCTTTCTTGTTTTACAATGTGTATATCTTTTCATGAGAAATTTAGAATATAGACTTACGTTTTATATGAACAATTTTTCACTGTCATCAAGCAAAATTGCTGAATGGAATTTCTTGTCAGGTTGGCTGTTATGTAGAATTTATCTGAAGTTAGCTAAAGTACCAGAGTAGTGTACAGTGAAAAGGTTTGGCTACCTGTACTTTTAAAGAGAATCTGGTCATACTTCCCTGTTATCAGATAAACATCAGAAGTACCATACTGTGTGAGTAATAGCTACTTAGTCTGCAATTTGAGTCAGCTCTTCCTTCTACCATAAGCCTAAGAAATGAGGGACTATTTAGCCCTGAGAAAAGAAAGCTCATGAGGTATTGTATCAATGCTTATGAATACCTGATGAGAGAGGGTGAAGAAGATGGACTCTTTTCAGAGGGCTCAGTGAAAGGACAAGAAGCGACTGGTCACAAACTGATATAAAAGGAATTTCATTTAAACATAAGAAAGAGCTTCTTTCATGTGAGAGAGGTCAAACACTGGCACAATTTCCCCAGGCTGTGGAGTCTCCATCCCTGGAGATATTCAAAACTCAGTGACAAGGACCTGGGCAATGTGCTCTGACTGGCCTTGTTTAAAGAGGGGCTGAGAAAATCTCCAGAGGTGATTTCCAACTTCAGCTTCAATTCTCAGAATATACAGAGAAAAAATAATTCCATGGTATTTCCAGCAGACATTTATATATTTCAATATTGTTACCATATTTTAACCTAGTTTTATCTTCTTTCAGCAAGCAATCCCAGTTTCTTTGATATTTTTTCATAGGTCAAAGATTTCATCTTTTGAAATTTCTACTCTAGGCTACTTCCAATGGTACTACTATGATGTGGTCCTTCAAAACCCGCTAGCTCCTTTGGAAAGCTTGGCTTCTATTAACAGGGCCACTACATGATGTCTGGGCAACTGATTATTTCTACCTTGTTTTGGTAGATTTCACATTGTCACTATATAATTCGTGTATAATTTGCCTAAAAAATTCCAAGTTTCTTTAGACCTTTTTAAAGTAAAATGGAAAGAAATCACAAAAACAAACACTATATACTAGATAAAACAGTCGTGATGATTGTAGAATAGGAAGCAATCCGAAGCTGTCATTCAGTCCATCAGTCAAAACTAATTTAGGATCAAATAAATTTTATAATAGTTTTTATTTCTTCATGCAGAAAACATGTTTTTGGATATTCCATTGTCTTTCAGTAGCCCAGATTAGTTTAATATTTTGAATATTATTATTCTTTTACGTAATTTATGCAAGATTAAAATAGATTCCAATCTATTTAAAAATATTTAAAATTATTCTTATCATCTTTAAGTATCTTAATTTCTACTTTTGTAGACTTTTATCTAACCATTACTCTAAAATATGCTGAGAGTTTAAATTATTTTATTTCCTCCATGGCATAGACCAGGCCAAATGTAAAGCTGAAATTGTCATGTGGTGAATCCAGACAACAGAATCAGAAAGTCTCATAAGTAGAGGTCAGAAGGTCTTTAATCAAAAAGGTGAAATTATAAAATTGAAATGTTGTGAAGATATGTCATTTTTTTGTTGAAATCTTTGTAGGAAATTTTAAGAGATTGTTGTGGATTGTGTTTGTCTCGACATTGTTGCCATACCATGTAGAAATTCTCAACCTAGGCATCCCGTCTATCAGTTTGAGATGTCTCATCTCCATACAATTTACGACTTCTTGACCTTGGCTCTGGGAAGACTGTGATATCAGCTCCAGGTGTTTTATCTCCATGCATTTAAAGACTTTCTGGTCTTGGCATCCTGCTTCTGGGAAGGCTGTGATATCAGCTCCAGGTGTTTTATCTACTTCTTGGCCTTAGCATCCTGTCTCTGGGAAGATTGTGAGATCAGCACAAGACCCAAAACAACGCTCGACAGTGCCTACGGAGTGATGCTTGCACTCGAGCTGGATGAAGGGTAGCATCAGAGCACACAGAAAGTGGGTGGACTCTTCAAGAATTGGCACGTAAAAGGACTGTGTATTCCCCCGCTGGTGTGCAGCTTCTTCCAGGGCGCACGGATTCTTTCCCTGAACATCACCAAGATGCATGCGGATCATCACCTGCCCTGAGGCAGCGAGACACCTGTACCTGCACCGAAGTTGAGCCAACGGCACTTAGCCGGACTAGTGGTGGTGGTAACTATAATCTTGCTGCATCTCTGCTGATCGCTTGCTTTTCTTTCTTTTTTCTCTTCTTCCCTCTGTCCTATCGCGCTTATGAGAATAAAGCTTACAAGGTTGTATGGGATTTGACCCCATTTGTGTCTTAATCTCACTCTTGGGATCGTATTGAAACCTCCCCTGACACTGGATTAGGACAGAAATTCACAACAAATTTAATAACTTCTTCATTTTATGTTATTTTATAATTATTACTACAGTAATCTAAAGGGTAATATCAAATCAAAATATTTAGTAATTTTTTTGTGTATGAAAAAAGCACAAAACAAAAAAAGTTGACTTTGGGACAAGAGAGTTCAGACCTCAGAATTTTCTTTATGATACGTGTTCCAGTTTTGGCCCTCCGTAAAAATAATATACAGACTGTCAAACTCTAGTTCTGTGGAAAGTCAGACCTTTCACTTCTTCAGACTACTAAATGGGCTAAAGAAGCTAATTCACAGATGTGTTATATTTAGAAGTGTTACATACTACTCTGAGTATTTCAGGCTATTCATTAGAAAACAGTGAAGTAAAGATGAAGTAAAGATGAAGGAGGTTGCCAGAGATTGCAATTGCCTTTCAATAGGGATAGATATATTTTAAAATATGGAAGAAGTCCTACAATAGAGATTTATATATTTTGATTCTAAAACACAGTCACTTGAACTTTTAACTTTCTCTCTCATTACGGTAACGGCACTTTAATGGCTGACAAACCGATTGAACTTTGATTGTCTCCCATCTCATTCTGTATGTCTTAAGGTACTGCAGTGCCAAATTTTATTGGGTGGTGATGTCTGCTAATATATCTTTCAAAAAGATGGGATGACATTTTTAATCCATAATTATGTCAATTAAACTATCTCTGCTCTTTCCTATTATGATAATGGTATTTTTCCATAGTTAACAATGTCCATTTAATCCCAAATGTGTCTATCATTGTTACATTTTCAAATATTTTGTAGAAGTTCCAAATAATAATACTTCTCCTACTATTGGGAAAATATGGCTCCTCTCTCCACGTTTCTAGTATTTAATATTCTTATAGTTACTGTAGATGGTGAAAATATGCATACATTACTTTAAAAAAAAAAAAAAGATTGCAGTGTGTTAACTGTGTTAACTTTAATTAAGATTTAAGCCATACACAGAGCAGCTTTCAGCAATGTGCACAAACAAAAGCGTGTGCACACACCCTACATTTATATTTAGGTATAAATACATTTGAAAAATATCCTTGGTTCCAAGGTTTATATGCAACACAACTTTCATCAAATGGAAAAGGAAATAATTTTGTGAAATTCAGTAAGGGGACCTATCAAGATTCCTTATGAAAAATCTATGAACTCATAATGTTGGTAAAAATTAATTTCTTCAACATTTAATAAAAGTGAAGGTAGCGAGGTAAATGTATGCTATTTTATTTTATTTATCTAATTACCAAGCTCTGCAGAGACAGATCTTCAAATCCTATCATTACGGTAATTATTACAGTGTGCTTATAAAATCATAATCATTTTACATCCACTTTCAGGTGGAGATATATTTGTATAATTAAATGAACATTGCATAAAAGCTTGTGGAAATTTCTTACAATGTAATAATATATTCTACAATTTGTGATGAGCTTACAAATTATAATTTGGTGTACTCTAAGATAAAGTTTCTTTGGGCATTGTAGAATAAGTGTTATACACTTTAAAGTTAATCAGTACATTTTTATGCTTCAGTGCTAGTAAATAATGTATTCTTCAAAGGCTTGTATAAAAGGTGGAAGCTATTAAAGATTTATGTTGAAAAGAACATGTCATATGTTTGATATTCAACCACAATTAATCAAAATGTTTTGACTTCATCAGAATGCTAATAATTTTTTCTTGTCTGTCATGAGTTTTCAGGTGACATGAGGAAAGGTACTAAGCCAGTAAAAAAAAAAAAAAAAAAAAAAAAAAAAAAAAAAGAAACCTTTATTTTAATCTGTTATTCAGTGTATTTTAAAGTTAGCATAACATAAGATGATATTCATCATTGAATTTTGATGTGTCTGTTTTTTTGAGTTGCAAATGATGCATTTTCATCAGTGGAACATATGGTAAATATTTAAGAAAGAATGATGTATGTCATTTGATGTTGTGCTCCATTTAATTCCAAACATGTAGTAATGCTTTACTTTGCACAAATCTTTCAGTGCACTTACAATAGTATGGCAAACTGCCTTTCATTTTAAATCTCTAAGATATCTAAAATTTTGATGACTGATCATTTCTAAATGAAAAGTCAGAAATATTCCCCTGTTCAAAAAAATGCATGTTGTATTCACTGAACCAATTATGTAATTGTTTGCCGGGATATTTAACATACTTGTTGCATTTGCACATTTCAGACCCAAATCTTTTATGATCTTTCAAGAATTCAATCTACTAGAGTAGGCAGAATTTTAATTAAATTTGATAGTATCTTTTTTGATTGCACTTTTCTTTGACAGATCTCAAAATAAAGGAAGAACCTGAGGGTATTTACAAGGAAATAAGTATCATTAATTAATAGATATGAAAACTGAATCATACAAGAAGTGGAAGGATTTCTCTTAATCTTGAATTGTTTATACTATGCTAGAAACTAAATACGTAGAAATTTCATTGTACTGGCATTCTTATTAAGAGACAGCCTTCAATTTATTTTGTGACAGACATATAATAGAAATGGAAGCATAATCAGACAAAATATCTTATTGCAAATATTTTAACCTGCACTTATGCACAGTTATTTTAACTATTAGCTTCACACCTGTGGTGCAGATTTCCAGTACTGCTTTAGCAAAGCTTTTGTTTTATGATATTTTAAATCTTCAATCTATATGCGATGTTTAAAAAGAAATCAATAACTCCGTCTTCTCTTTGCCAACATGAAAATGCCACCTGAACTTCACTACCTGTGGAAGTTACCAGAATCATTTGATGAAATTATTTGGTGGAACTTCTGCTTTATGCAGCTGGAGTCACATTATCCCTTCTTTTGAGACTGGAGAACAGTTTTTATGAATATATTTTGTTCTCATGAATTTTTGTGAAAGCAAGTATGATCAATTTTGCTTAGTGTCTTACACAAGTAACATAGCAAATCACTCACCCACAGATGCTGGGAATAAGAAAATTACAAAACTCCTATTTGAATAGATGTTGCTATTTAAAGTGATTTTCATCAAAAAATTTACAGCTGCAGCTGACCCTCTTTCTTTTTTCCCCATTTCCTAAACATCTTAGATTGAGAAAAAAGGCATTCCATAGCTTTGTAAAGCCATTCATTCAGAAAAGAGTACATCAGTAGCAAACTAAAGAATATTATCTGCTCAGATTACTATAAACTCATGGGTCAGTCAGTAGACGGCATATAAGCTGAGCAGAAGGGATAGTATTCTAGTCTGGCTCATTCAATTAATAAATCAAAGATGAGGAGAAAAACTAGTGTACATTTTGCATTTAATTTAAAATTAATACACTTTTGCCTTCTGTAGTTCCTTCAGCTGTATGGACCAAAGTGACAACACTTAAGGTTTCATTCTGCTGTCATTCAGAAAGGTAACTCTTTCTTAATGGACTTTCCTGGGAGCCAGGACTAAGATCAAATCTGTGCATCATCTCCTTGAAAATTCATGCTTTCCATAATCAACACTGAATGTTTCCCTGAATTGTACTCAGAGTATTGAGAACAGGGAGAGACAGGAGCACAAAAATAGCCTGTGAATAATGTGTCCATTGCGGTTCTGAATATTGATTTGATTGAATCAAGTAATATTCTGAACTGAGACTTTGCCATCAGATCTCCAATACGTTCGCTCACGTGCTGTGCACTAGAGAGCATATGATTGAAGTACATATCAGAAATAGAAGTCTCCATAGTTATGCTTGAAACTTCAAAACACTTTTTTTTTTTTTTTTTCCCCTGGGCAAGAAAGATGTATAATAAAATTAAAAAGAAAGGGATGATAGAAAAATTCTCCCTTAAATTACTGCTCTTCCACACTGTTTATATTTGATGCACACACAGCATGTTTGCTGAGAGACTTGTTGGTTAGTGCTTCATATGTGATCCAGGTATATTGGTATTCTTTTCTGCTTCAGCAGAGGAACTAAAACACAGTGTATACAAATGTAATTACTTTTGTCTGCCTTTTGGTTAAATGCAGACTTTTTTTAAAAAAAATCTTGCTCTTAAAGTTCCTGCTGCCAGAATTCTTGCCAAGCCTCACAATGGAGAATATGTAAGTACTAGAGTATGTAGATATGTAGATACCTAAGGATGTCAGGAAATTACTAATAGTAAACATCTCTCCTGGTTAATCTTGGTGAGAACTTGGGTAATCAGACTTGTGACAAACACATGTGTTAAATGCCAGAGTTGCCAAAATCTTAACCAAAATTATTAAATAGTGGTAATTGCTGGTTTTGCTTATTGCTATCTCTTTGTTCCACTTCCACAATCTAATATATTCTTATTATTAAAAGTCACCTTTTTAAAAATCTGAAACTTTCAAAATAGTTTTGAAAATTAAAATTTAACTGCCTCATAAGTCTTTGACATGCGTTACTAATCATTCTTAATCTCCTTTCTTCTCCTACTTTCCTTTTCCAATAGTAGGACAGGAAAAGTAGTCAGTGAGAACAAAGAAGAGAGAGAAGAAGAAAAGGAAAACCATCATAAGGTGTGAATATCAAAGTACCTGTGGCTATTTATGTCTTTCCATGTGGTAATGGAAAATAAATATTTTAAATGAATAACCCATGGATGCTATAATTGAAAATAAGAATTAATAATCCAGGAAATGGGAAATAGGAAATAATCTATCTCTTCTTGTTAGTGTGAGCTATCTGAAAATGTAGCTCTTCGAGACTGTATTTAGCAGGTAATATTCAGATAAAAGGTTTAGAATTGTTTCTGCCAAATTTTAACTTGCATACATATTTCTTTAAAGGATTATGAATGGTCATCTTTGAAAAGCACAGGCTGTTTTGGTGAATGACTCTACATATTTCTCACCCACACTGTTGCCTGATGACTGCAGAAAATCAAAGCTTCATTTGAAGTAAATAAAAAAAAAAAAAAAGTTTTTCCATGTACTTATATTGCTAGGATTCCTGTTTTTTCATTGAGTCTCCTTCTCTAGCAGGTTACATTTACTTTTCAGATTGTTCTTCTGTCATTGTTCATTGGATACTCAGACCCTAGATCTTGAAATATTAAAAAAGAAAACAGCTTTATGAGAAGAGAATTCAGTAAAAATTCTATGGCAACATAAAAAAAAAAAAAAGTAAATTGTGACGCCATTTGCTACTCAGATCTGCTGCAGAGAAGAGGAATTCACACTTCTCTTGTCCTCCTCAGCAGCCTGAAGAATTACGTGTTCCATTACAATACAATGGAAATTTTAATATTCAGAAATCTATTTTCACTGAAATAATATTTGAAATAATTTGGAAAATTGCTTGTGTAATGAGAATCAGGTTGCAGAGTTATCCAAATTTTATTCTAGCAAAGAAAAAAATATTATTTCTTGAATTCTTCAATTTCTGCTTTTTGTGATGATGATAAATAATAGTGATTTTCTGAATGCTTTACTCTTTTATTTGTCACCTCAAGTGAAAAAATTCAAATTTTCCTTTCAAATATTTTTCCTTTCTAATATTTTCTGAGAAATAGAATTGTTGAAGAAATATATCCTAGAAACTTTCAGAGAAAAGGAAATGGTGTACAAATAAGAAGGTGTTATGATATACTTTATTAAAATGACTTTCCTTGCTTCTGCCTGGGTAACTAAGAAGATGTATGTGCAGCTGAGAGCTTTAAATAAGATCTGAAAAGCAGTAAAAGGTGTCCTTTCTTGTGAGTGGCAGATACAAGGCTGGAAATATGTTTTAAAAGAAAAGTCATGGCACAAGCTATTCATTACAGACTCCATTTTCCAAAAATAGTTATGAAGATATTGACAGCTGAGCATCCTGAAGATTGTCTTATTTTCTTATTCCATTTATTTATTTATTTATTTATAGTATTGAAAAAAATCCAGACTCATAAATGCTATTTCCCCATCTTTATTCTTTGAAGTGACAAAGAGCTTACTTGGAATAGATATTAACCTTTCAGTCACTGTACAGAGGTTGGGGCAGAGTGTTGTGCAAAACCATCTGTTTGTAGCATTATGTATGAAGTGTCACGAGTAGGGGCCATCAACAGTGCATGTGGTAGTTTTCTTTAAGAAAGACAGGATGAAGGAAAGCTGAGAAGGACTGTAAAGCTGACATAAGAAGGAGAGGGTGCCTGTATTCTCTGAATGAATATTTGGGGTTTGCTGGGATAGCTGAAGATATTCTGAGGAATAGGTAGGTGTCTCCTATGCATACTGTGAATGGTCTTGGCACCTTTGTGTATCCTAAGAAAAGGAAAAGTGTTTGTCCAGAGTAAGGAAGAAGTGGAACTGGGGAATAGTTTGCTGAACTGTGAAATTAAAAACAGCATCGGATTGTCCTTTCTATTATGTTCTCTTTTTCTATGATCATGAATTGTTCTCATCCTTTAGTAACTAGCTTAATAAACATGGAGCAATTAGAGGAGAGCACTGTTAATCATTTACTCAAAGGGGAAGTTAAAATCATCAAAACATCTAAATAATATCTCTTCCAAAACAGATCAAATCTGGTGGAAATTTCTCAACAAAATGGGACAAAGCATTGTTGTCCTTACGTGTGGTGGCAGCCAGAATGTTTCTATTATTTCTATTATTATTGTCCTATTATATTGATAGACTTGTGAGGTCTGAGTAATTAGTTTGCTAAATATAAAGACTGTTGACTTTATAAGCTCTGTAGATATGAAACTGAATGTAGGATGTAAGGGAAAAGCTGGTAGTCATATGTTCCTACACCACTGGCTTGGGAAGTGTAATAGGGATTCTCTGGAGTTTTAACTTGGAATGTTAAGCAGAAGGCTGAAGTGAAGGGGTTTCACCACAGTATTGGCTGAAATATGCTATCAATTGTACATGAGAGGTCTAGGATCCAGGCAGAGGTTAGGGGTCTCAATGCATGGCTGTGACATTCTTTCCGGGAGAAAATATTCAGGCATGCCAGAAACCCATGAACCCTTTGAGACAAAATAGCTTAGCAAAGAGAATAAATAAAGTATGCAAATAAGATCAACCACAATGCCAGCTAACAAGTGAACGCAGTAAGTGAGGGTAAAATCTTTTAATTGTTTTGTATGAGTAAAGGAAGACTAAAAACTAAAATGGGATACTACAGTTCTTGCCCTCGAACAATAAACTTAATTTAATAGGTATGTCATAGCCCTGATAGAAGGAGAATGATCAGCAGGATACTCTTGGCATTTGGACAGGAACATGTCTGGCACTTGGACAGGAAGATGAAGTAGGACACAGTGGTGGGGGATGGCTCTGTAAGTTGAAGGGTCATGTAAAGTGCCACAGTATAAGTAACAGTATAGGAAAAGAGTACCTCTAGTCTAATATCACTATTGTAATAATAAAAATGTAATTTTAAGACTAATACTGATCCATGCTCAGGACAACAGTAGTATTCATGACTGAGGAAGTGAGATCAGAGAAGCTGCAAAACTGGAGTAGCTATTAATACTGAGATATTTCAGCCGTCCACATAAAGACTGGATCACATAATGCAATGTAAAAATAGCATTTTGTGCTCAGTGACTGACTACATTGTTCAAAACTAAAAGAAACCTTGTTTTGAGTTTGATTTAGATGCATAGAGCCTAGTTTGAGTGTCAGTGGGAAAACTGTTCTGACTGTAATGCTGACTTTAGTCCAGTCAAATTTAACACGATGGCAAATATAGCAGACTAGATAAACCCAGAACACAGACATTCAGTTTCAAGAAAGAGAACAACATAAACATGAAAGAATTACTCCCCTCTAAAAACAATCTTTCTGAATATGCATCTGAATAATATATCTGAAAAGATATAAGGATTTTTATACCTATCCTCGTACTGAAATCTTAATATTGGACAGGGAGAAGGTACTGCTCAGATATCTTGAAATAAAAGAAATGGAAGCCATCTTGCTGTCATTTCTCTTTGTCCTTGCTATTGTGTCTTTCCTGCTTTCTGCAGTGGGGTCCATGCTGTCGGGTCCATGTGTCCATGCGTCCATGCTTTTGTGCTTATAGAATAACTTTGTGAAAAAATGCTTTCACAATTGTTACTTAATGGTGAAAACACACACACACAAAAATGTATTCAGCAGTTAAAACCTAGCTGTAAATATTCATTGTAGACACTGAGTTCAGCTGGATAAAGGTTTAGCATTAAGTGAAAAACATAACTACAGTATGGACTGTATGAAAAGCATTGGCTGTATGGGTCATTTTCTTAGTAGGAGAGTCAGTCTGCTGCCTTGCACTGTACATTCAATTTAAAAGAAAAAAAAATGTTAAAGTAAAACCTTTCTTTTCTGACAGCTCTGAACTTTTATTTCTTCCTTCTGAATTAATGGAATAGCAGAAAGAGTCAAGGGTGAGCAGGGAGTAGCTGTGATTTTTTTTTCCCTTTTATGTCTCAGACTTACGTACTTTTAAGACATACATCTGCCGGTCTGTTTGGGAATAGTTTCAGATCACCTACATTATTGTAATATTATCATTATAAAGGAGTTCAAGCCGTGGAAGTGGAACCAGACACTAGCTCTGAAATCCAACTGAAGACCTATCTTTCCTCATAATAAAACATTCTGCTTTTTAAAGTCAAATTTTAATATGAATATACTCATGCGGAATGTATTTCATAATTTCCACTGCATCTTTATTTTTTTAAATAAGTAATTTATAGTCATCTTACTGAAAAATAACAGAAACTAATTGTGTCTTATACTCCATTTTTATATCCTCCGGGACAGTATATTCTCCAGGAAAATTAACCAGAGAGCAGCTTTTTCTCACAATCTATTATAATCTTTAAAAGTTTCAGTATTTTAAACCCAAGTTCTGTGATTTATGTTTTTCCTAATAAGGAGGGACATAATTAGAAAACAACAACTGTAACATTCTTGCGATATTCTGATGGACTAAAACTCAACCTAGAAAGCTTTACAAAATATGCCGTTGTCTATATTTAAGCAGGTTAATATACATTTATTATAGTAGAGGAGACTTAAATCTTCCGGCCAATATACGACTAAGTGATTTCCTGGTGCTTCCTGATATCTCTGAGGCAAAGGGTACTTTAATTAAATATTCTTCTCTTATGGGAAAGTCCTATGAAATGTACAACTATGCCATTGCTATAGATGCTGACAAATACATTAATGATGCTTTGGAAAGAATGTATTTCTTTATTAAATTCTTTAGGTTTTTAAGTCATTCTATAAAATCGGGTCCTAACCATTACCTTCCAGTAAATCACTGTGTTCTATAAGCTGGACTTTTATAAACTCTTCTGTAATACAGAAGGAAACAAAGAGGCATGGAGTCAAGAAAATTCCTTTCCTATCTTTTCCATTCTTTAAAGTATTTACTAAGAATGGCACAAAAATATGTCATCTCTTCTCAGCCTTACACATATTGTGAAGTCATTTTTATTTTTTCTAGCATAAAGTGTTAAAATGTTAAGGTGCTTTCGTATAACATGATCTTTCATAAAATTCTTCAGTTTTTACATGTTACAATACTTCAGTGAATGAATAATTTCCTCTGGTATTGCTAGATCTTGAGCCCATGGAGGCATTGACTTCAATGCTTGTTTCTGTTCTGGTCTGTTGCTGTTTTAAAGAAAAAAATATATATAGTAGGAGGTTATAATTATAAAGAGAGACATTGTAGAACCAGGCGTGTGCAAGCCTTGGGATACTAGAACTCGGCTTTTGCATTGTGCTCAAGGCTCTACAGGTAGCTGTTGGAGAGAGAGGGTGATATACAAATATACTATGTTGAACACTGCTCTGTTATGTTCAGTAATGGAAATAGATGTCTAATGAAACTGCCTTAGACATAAACTTCTGGTAGTGAGGAGTAGATGAGTGTGTTCGTTCTTGCTATTTCAACAATTTCTTGAATGCAAATACTGTGGCAATCTGTGCCCCTGTATCTTAAGTAGATGATCTCATTATGGAGGATGTTCTCTTACAACATTATTTCACCTTTTTCAAGATTCAGCTACAGAAAGCTACTCTTTGTCCACAAGCTGATA
>VZSV01000191.1:1060951-1075371 GCA_013398735.1 Nothocercus julius
AGTATATAATAAATAAGTTTATCTTGTATATTTTAGGAGAGAAGATGGAGCATGATGCTATTTGTACAAAGACTGAATAAATAAATAAAATCCATCCATAGATGGATTTTATAATAAATAAATAAAATCCATAGAAAGAGACTCAAGACATTTTACATGAAGGTTAAACCCTTTTTACACCAGAAGAATGTTTCTGTGCTTCTCCTTGTAAAAAACTATTGCATTTCATAAATTTTGACTCTTAACTAACATTCCAGTTTTCCTCTGAACTGGATACCTACAATTTCCTATACAGTAAATGAAAGCCATGGGTGTTCAACATGGTCCATATTGACCCTTCCTTTTTTATTTGAAATTTTGTTAGGCAGTAATCAATTCTTCCTTGACAAACAGCTGAAACATAAATAAAATTCTCTCCCTTTTAATTTTGCCATTCTTTCTTGTTACTTGAAATATACAATTTTTTTTTGTCTTCCAAATTTTTCAGTCAAGACAGCCTATCTAATTTTTGAAGGTATTTAGAAGATAATTATTTAATATTCAGGATCAGATAGGTACTGCAAGAGAAAGATGTATGAATGCTTTTTATATAAATCATTAAAATTGATTTTTTGGAGTCTTTATGATGTCCTCTGTAATCAAGATACTATATTTAACTGTTGGAAGATCATTTTAAAACTGCTTGCATAATCTTACTGTAGATAGCTGTTGTCAGTGGATCATGTCCAAAAATTGGAAGAATGTGCAAAATTAAATTCCAGACACATTCTTCCTTGATGAAATTCTCTTTGAAGTTTTCATTGACATTAATGTGGGAGGGACTGTTATTGCACTGGTTACGGGAATTCAGCCTAGTCGGGTTGAAGCATTACTCTACAGCAGATCATGTTTTATAGACTAGCCACTCTTGCTCCCCTATTCCTTTGAGACTGCATCAATTTACAACCTTCTCCAAAGACTTCCTCGCTACAAACACAGTATCTTCTGTTTTATCAGTGTTCGCAGTTGGGTGCTTCAAGCCTTCTCTGTAATAAGTTCTCCAGACCTTCTTCTTCACAGGAGTTTGTGTTTTGCTGTCGGTCTGAATTCCAGGCCCCTTCACCCTCTCTTCTCTTCTAAGTTTTCCTTGTGCCAGTAAGTCCTTTCTCAACTCTTTCTGCTGGTTTGTGCTGTTTAATGCTGTTAGTGCTGTTAGTCTAACACATTTGTTTTCCTGTTTCTTTCTCAGAAGAAATAATTCACCTTTGCTTCCCCTGCACCTAAAGACTCTTTCTGCTGCTTTTATTTTTTTCTCTAGGTTTCTCTGTTGATGTTAACAGTTAAAAGGCACATATACAATTTAGTTTTATTTACAGGATACTAGATGCAAATGTACATTTCAAATAATGTTGAAAATAATCTTCAAATAATCGTCACCTCAATTTGTGAGGATTAAAGAGCAGGTCAACAGGAGTGCCACAGTAGTGGGAACATTGTCAGAGAATGCAGGGATGCAACGAGGAAGGCCAAGGCCCGTTTGGAATTAGAGTTAGCGAGGGATGTCAGGGACAATAGGAAAGACTTCTATAAATACATCAGCAGCAAGAGGAAAACTAGGGAAAATGTTAGTCCGGTGCTGAATGGGGAGGGTGCCTTGGGGACAGAGGATGCAGAGAAGACAGAGTTACTAAATGATTTCTTTGCTGCTATCTTTACTTCTAAGGCTAGTCCCCATGAACTACAAGAGCCCGGAGACAAGAGAGAGAACCAGGAGAGAGGAGGATTTTCCGCTGGTCAAGGAGGATTGGGTTAGGAATTATTTAGGCAAACTGGGCACCCATAAATCTATGGACCCAGAAGGGATGCACCCAAGAGTGCTGAAGGAACTGGCAGGGATTATTGCTCAGCTTCTCTCCATCATCTTTGAGATGTCATGGAGGGTGGGAGAGGTGCCAGAGGACTGGACGAAAGACATCATCCCTCCAGTCTTCAAACAGGGCAAGAGGGAGGACCCAGGAAACTACAGGCCAGTCAGCCTCACCTCCATCCCTGGAAAGGTGGTGGGGCAGCTCATCCTAGAGACCATCTCTAGGCAAGTGAAGGAAAAGAAGGTGACCAGGAGTAGTCAGCATGGATTCACCAAGGGAAAGTTGTGTCTGACGAGTGGACAGTGAGGTGGATGGAGAATTGGCTTGTAGGCAGAGCACAGAGGGTGATGATAAATGGGGTCGAGTCTAGTTGGAAGCCTGTGGCCAGAGGTGTGCCACAAGGTTCAGTACTGGGCAGAATGCTGTTCAACTTGTCCATCAATGCCTTGGACGAGAAGACAGAGTGCACCCTCAACAAGTTTGCCGATTATACCAAACTGGATGGAGTGGCTGACACTCCAGAGGGCTGTGTTGCCCTTCAGAGACATAGACAGGTTGGAGAGTTGGGCAGAGAGGAACCTCATGAGGTTCCACAAGGACAAGGACAGGGTCCTGGACCTGGGGAGGAGTAACCCCAGGCACCAGGACAAATTAGGGGTTGACCTGCTGGAAAACAGCTCCACGGAGAGGGATTTGGGAGTCCTGGTTGATGACAAGTTGAGACAGCAATGAGACAGCAATGAGACAGCAATGTGCCCTTGTTTCCAAGAAGGCCAATGGTATGCTGGCCCGCATCAGGAGGAGTGTTGCCAGCAGGTCTAGGGAGGTGATCCTATCCCTCTCCTCAGCTCTGTTTAGGCTGCACCTGGAGTATTGTGTGCAGTTCTGGGCTTGCCAGTACAAGAACTTTCTAGAGAGGATCCAGTGTAGAGTGATAAAGATGATTACAGGACTGGAGCCTCTGTCATGTAAGGAAAGACTAAGCAAGTTGGGCCTTAATCTTTTATCTTATATATAACCACATATTTCTAACTTTACAATATATACAAGAAAAGTAAAATGAGATTTGGTATATCATATTACAGGGTGAAATGTTTATAATCATTGGTACCTTCAAATGCCAGAGGGTCTGTAAACATAACATAGAATAATGGAGTCTATTGAGTTGTTGATAAGGAAATCAGTGCTACCAAAGGGATGGTTATATGAGTGCTGATTGTATTAAAATTGTGACATGAAATCAATATGTACTGTTAAACTGTGTTTACTGTAAGCAAAACATTGATTTCTGTATGGGCTTAGTTTCAGTTATTTTTCCTAAAGTTCTCCTAAAGTTAGAAACTTTTGTATTTTTTTTTCTTTTTAATTAGAAGAAAAATTAAACTCAGAAGGATCCGAGTTTCTGAAAGCTCCAGAAAATCATTGAGACTCTTAGAGATATATCATTCTGTCTAGCTTTTTTCCATGTCCTTTTTCTTTTGTTTCAGTTATGTTTTAGTACTGTCATTTTACACTTTTATGCAACACTGCTCTATCTATCTATCTTAATTCCATAGCAGTAGTATGTGTGGTATCTTAGCAAGACTTATACCATCATGGCAATAATCAATTTTACAAATTGTAGCTGATAATACAGATGGCTACTGCGACTAGAAGGGAACATTATAATATGGATGATTCTTTTTGCACAACGGTGCCTAGAATTACTTTTCATTTTTCTTAGTTTGTGTATGTTTTTGATGTAAAACTTCAAGTTTTATTCTATGTTTGTGGAAAAATAATTAAAAAGAATCACCTAAGAAAGAAATTTGTAGCCTTTGTATTGGTGCCACTAACACCACTTAGTGGAAAGAGACAGAATATTTAGCAGAAAACCTGAGACACAGAGCAATTTTTTTCAGTGGTACATGTAATCAACTTGTTGTCATTCCTGTTACAGACGGTGAAATATCTCCAGGAAAGTAGTCCTACTGATAACATGATATGTGTTCATCTCAAGTGCTGGCACTCTTTGTGTATGTTATTTGCATTTTAATAAGGAAAAATATAAATGAAAATGTCTTTAACACATAACTAAGAAAATGCAAGTAGTTCAAATAAATATCAAACATTCTTTTTGACTATATTTAATTTTAAAAGCATGTAGATTTATACTATTACTTTATTAGGCCATTGGCAATGAAGATTTTATGGATTCTGTTATAGAACCCCAGGCCTTTTTGATTGTGTTTTTTTTTTTTTTTTTTTTTTTAAACTTCACAGGTTACCGCTACAAGACACAAAATTGTCTTTTATCAAGTTACTGTCACATACACTATAAAGCAGATATCCTAATATCTGCTTCCTTTGATTAATACTGCTTGAAACTTTCTCTCCACAATATAAATAAGCCACACAGCCCTTGTGAGTGACATCTGTACAGAGAATGGCTTGCTCAGCTAAAACGATGGTCTCTCTATATAACCATTTGCTCCTAGAAACTCTTAAGCTTGTTTACTGATATTCAGATGAGGGGGATAGGCCAGTCCTAATGTCATTTCACTCATTTTTGTATAGCCACTTCAAAAAACATTTACCGCATTACCTATGAAACTGGTTAAGCTGGAAACAGGATACTTTGCTTGAAATGTGGCATAGACAAGTTTCTGTATCCTAAGCTCTTTTCATTTATTTTCTATATTTTGTTTTGTGTCAGAAGATGAATCGTAACACTTTTATTTGCAGGAAAGGGAGCTGGCACCTCGTTTTGTGACAGTGCAATGAATGGAAAGAATTAGTATAAGTGCAAAGTAATCTAATTGATCTAGAACAGACTAGCTGATTATAAAATGTGGGAGGGGATTCAGGGAGAGATGGAAGAGTACCTGCACATTTTAGTAGTCCTCAGTTTTAAATCAAACAAATAGTTGAGATAACATTACCAATTCCAGCTGTACTGTTGATGAATAGAAATTAAATCCATCATTAGCATTGCTTTGGGTATATGCATATGTAACAGAATAGGATTTGTATCCATTTAGAGACTTTTAAAGCTACTGTAGCACATGCAGGAAAAGCCAATAGGGTGACCAGGAAGTTTCAAGAGTATATATAAAGCAATTGCTTTCCGACAGATTTTAGCTACTCACCCCAAAATAGTGTAAATCATCTATTCTGTTTTAGGATATTTTTCTGAGGCTTTCTGGAGTGGGAAAGCAGGTCATATGACTAAGAATGATCTGTGGTTCAAATTACAGTTCTGAAACTTTTAGCAGCTAATTTGACAAGATATACTTCTTACCTGACTAAGTAAGATATACCTTTACTTATCTAAGACACATAACTTTTAGAATTTTCTGTAAACTAAGAGATGATAAATAATTTTTCCTGAACTAACCTCTATATACATAAATACATACTTCACTATTTTAATAATTATCATACAGTAATGGAATACTGTACAGTTATTATTTTTTATTCAATCCCCTCTTTTTTTTTTTTTTTTTTTTCCTGGCATTAGAAATTCAAATTCATAAGAAAACTTACAGATTTCAGGTAAGGCTTTCCTCCCTGTATGAGCATCAAATTGAGAAGAACAAAATCTATCTAAATGGTTCCCTATAATCTATAAATACACTGGAACGTTTTGAGTTTTGGCACATTTCTTAGTGTAAATTCATTGTTTTCATTTTTTAATATTCCAGAGAGGAGTTAAGTTCAACCTGGCAGTGACTGCTCTCAAACTGGGGAATTTTTTTTTTTTTTTTTGAAAGGATCATAGACTTTCAAAATCTAAATTACCTTGTATTTTAATTGTATAAACATTTTGTTTGATATAGGAATCTTCTGAAAAAATAAGGGATAAAAAATAAATAAACCATATGTGCAAACCCTATTACAGATACATTAAAAAAAAAACCTGACTTGTATGAAATAAGATAAAATGAAATGACATACCTGTAAAATCTTAAAAAATATGTCAGCAGTGTTTTAAATTACTTAATTTAAACTGATGTTCTGTGACATTGTTAATCACTGAACCATATAAATGTAAGTCTACTACATTGCATATCTCCATTAAAACAATAGTGTTTTTCTAGCTAACTCAATTATTGTAATATAAACTTAGAAACATCATGTTTAAAACATAAACTTGAAATTCCTTTTGTAGCTGCCTAATAAAAGTATGTGCACACTGACATCTCTGCCTAAGTAGGTGGAAACTAACAGTTTAAAGTGCATTATATGAGGGTTACTTTATATGACTGTGAATCATATTTTCTTCTTCTGAAGATGTAATATTTGTATTTATAATCCAATTCATAAAATAATACCAGAAATAAGTCTGTTAAAGTGGCCATATACATAAAGGACTTATGTCTTTGGGCGCTGCTTTCAGCCTGAATCACCTGGGCAGCCAGCGTATAGGTCTTTGGTGTACTTCATAGAGCAGGAAAGGATGGACTGCACGAGATCTTTCTTAATGGCTTAATTCCATTAAGGGAATGTTAAAAATCTTAAAATAATAAACTTAGAAATGAGCATCTCCTTCTAGAGTTAATGTGTGTTAATGCTCAGTGAGGAACTAAAGGTCTTAAGATGATAAATGATATTTCTTCCTGAGGTTGAAATACTGAGAACATTGAGCAAATCTTGAGACAGTGGTGGCTGCCTTGTAGCTTGTAGGTATGCGCAGACACAATAATTCTTGCCATACACAACACTGCTACAAGCAGAAAAGTAGAGATAGAGCATGGGAAACATAAGTTTGCCTGAGGCATATCTGTTGAAAACGTTTATTTGCTCATCTCAAAGAACATACATGTCATTTATCTGATGTTGCCACCTGATGTGTCAAAGTCAGCTGTTGTCACGGTCACATGTCAGGGAGATGCAAGGAGCTCCTTAGGCTTCTTCTGTTGATCAGACTAAGCCTTTCAAACAAAGCGGTAAAAGCTCAAATTAAAATTCCAAACATCCCCCACTTTTTGTTCACACTCACACTTGGAATAGTTTTCTATTCTGTTGTCTGAATCAGATGGTTTGTAAAGAGAATAACATTGGAAAGCAAAATAAATGTCTTTTCCAAACTTGTTTCCTTTCAAAACTAGCATTATTTCTTGGATCATGTATTCCCTATGGAAACTTTCTGCAATATGCTAGAAAGTAAGATGGAGATTGATAGAAGCATGTTGAAAAATATAAGACACAAACATTTTTCAAAATTCCTTTCTGCATTTGGAGATCTATTTATGATTATTTATTAAAAGAAGGGGAAACAGAAAGTGAGGGACTAGGGTATGGAGAACACATGCATTAGAATGTTATTAAAATAAATATATATCTTTTTCTGTGCTATATTCAAAATTCATGAAATTTGGATTTATATTAATATATAGAAAATTCCACATTGACACTGGCATTGATTTCTTACTGTATCTCATTCCATCCAGGGAGATTGATCTTTAATATTGATAAAATGTGGAAGAATTGCTTGAAAAGGGGAAACTTAGAGAAAAACTATGGGCTAACAGCAGTTTTGGCATTACCGAAGCTTACTTGGGGTGAGACACAGTTGCCAGCTCCAGGATGGCTGATGGGCCCGGACTCCGCTCCTCCACGGTTCCCTAGGCGCCACAACCTGCCCTCCTCGCAGCTGCAGAGGGGAGTAATGGAGGGTGGAGCGGAGTGAGGACACCGCGGCCAAACTCTGCTGCACTCCCTGTGCTGGGCCGCTGATCAGCCGCACAGCAGCTGCCCAATGGGAGGTGCACGATGAGATGTGCTGTGCGGAGCCAGCAAGGGTGGCAAATCACTCCTTTTGGATGAACTTTGCTTGAACTTTGCTCATTATAAGCTCATTATAATGTCAAAACACACCTCCATCCCAAAAGTTACCCACCTCCAAGGTACGACCACTCCTCACTGAGCATGCGCTCTGGATTTTCGATTGGCTGTACCTTTGAATGAAAGCAAGAAACTTTTGCACCAATCAATAACAATGTTAAGTATGACTAGAGTCACTCAAGCTCCAGCTGAATGTAAAGAAAAGTATAAAAGGTGAACTCAGGAGGAAAAGGATGAGGAAGGCAGAATCCATCGTAACTCCTGGGTCAGCTGACAGGCTGATCCCCCTTTCCTTCCCTCGGGTGAGGACGCTGCCTGAGGAGCCTCGAGACGGAGAGCCCTCTCCCATCTTCTGGGCTGAGTGATGATTGCACATTCGTACATCAGAGCTGGCTAAAAACCCCACACTGTAGTAGAGAATTTCCTGTACAGGGATCTGAAATCTGCTTTGTAAATGTTGCATTTGAATAAATCATGCTGTTTGTGAACCCAACTACTTGTCTGAGGGGATGATCGGACCTACGGTGGGCAGACCGTTCGTGAATCCGATACTGCCAGAGTCGAGCTTATAGTTGACCACACTATTTGGGATCTTGATTCGCTCCTAGGAAGGCGATCGGACCTGCAGTCGGCAGACTGTGAATCCGATATTGTCAGAGTCAGGCGTATAGCTAACACAGTCTTTGAAATCTCTTTTCCCCCTCCCCCCAGCACAGCTTTCAAGCTGCAACATAAAATAAGATAGATCTTAGACTATATGAGAAACATCACATTCAAAATCATTAGGCATATTATATTTTCAATTAGGTCCTGATTCAGGAAAACGTTATTTTCAATTAATCTATGTCTACGGGACTTAGGAAAATTCCTATTAAATGTGAAAATTCCAACTGAATGTTATAGCAACAGCTTGAATAGTTCAGTGTTATGAGTATTGTAGACTAAATGTGATATGCAAAACACAGCTTTATATCCATTTCAGCTGTAGCTACTAGCTCTTAGTACTTTCATCAGTACAAATTATGGTTTCACTATGTTAAACATTCAGTAAATGAGAAAACACACAGGTCAAGTTTTATAATATAGTTCAAGGGATCTGGCCTTCTTCTCACAGGAACTCTGTGATACCGGAGTGATTAAAAGCCATGTCTTTAGATTTCTCTAGTAATCTGCTGTCCTTTTTCTTCCATTCTGTTATTTTGTAATCTTTTCATTGTTGCATGTTGCATTGATGCAGAACCTTAAATGCAATAATCTTTTATTGTGTCATCTTGGTTCATCATCTTATACTTTTTAACTTTACCTTGCAATAACGCATTTATTATTACCATATTACCATTATGACTAGACCCACAAAGGAATCCCTTATTCTAATATGTAGAATACTTTTGGAATAGATATTTTTGAATATTTATTTTGATATCCAGCATAATATCGTCAGTGAACTTTTACACCAACAGCCTCTGCCTCATGAACTAATGGAGAAACATGGAATGGTTTTATGCTGTTATGTGCTAATGATGATGCCACCTCTTCTGCCTCTCTTGTCACCCCTCATATCCTATTCCTTGGTTTGCCTTACTGTGCTTCCTAGGGCCCACCCCTCCTCTGCATCCTACAATCAGCATCTTCTACTCACAGCAGAATCTGCCCTCTTTCCTTCCTTCAGTTGATAAGGGTGTGTTATAAAGGCCAGTGTCATCCTTATTTCATTAACCAAAGAAGCACTCACCCCATAAACAGTTTTCCCAGGCTTTGAATATGTCATGTGTATGATCAAAAAGGAGAAGAACTAGTTGCTGTAGACTCCTATCATAAAATATTTCCCCCCTCAACATATGGGATTTTCCTTACACTTACAGTCATTCAAGCTTTAATGAACAATATAAGTTTCAGGTCTTCTGCCATGTTAAAGGTTATATATTTCATTATGTTATAGAGTAAAAATAGGGACTATGTACTGTTACAAAAGATATAATTCTGACTTCTAAATGTAATTCACATCATCTGCTTTCATGAGTGCTTTCCATGCCTTGAAAGGCTTTGAGATACTATATTTAGCAGTATGACATTTCCAGTACTATTAGTCTATTTAGATCAAATTTAGATGTTTTCTTAATGCATTTTTTTTTTACCTTCCATGGTGGTCTGTAGTGATGTCACATTCATTGATGCTGGAAAAGTGCACACTAATTTTATTCTATGTGCTATGAGAAATCCTGATATTTTTCAAATTCTTCAAAAAGAAATGTCTTTGAAATGGATAAAAATATATTTTCTTGAAATTTCTTAAAAAAGAGGATTTCTTAACTTTCTAATAAACAATATATTCTTTTCCTAAAAATCTTGTTTATTTATATAAGTAGCATTTTGCATAATTCTTAAGAAATCATCCTTTCATTATATGCTGTTTGCCTTACTATTTAATGGTTAGTTTCTTTGTTGTTGTTGTTCTGGCAATTGGTGGCAAAATAATGATTGATTTGTAAATTACTGTTTTAGAAGTTTTGATTAAAATGTGGGAATATTTGCTCTTTAGTTATTAATGTTGGAGCTTAGCTGAAAATAATTTGAAGTTAGATTCTTTTATTTCAGGTAAAGTCCATATACACTCAAATGAATTGGAGAAATTTAGGAATAGAAAAAAAGTGTATAAACATGTGATTTGTCAAAGGTATGCTCGATGTTAAATAGCAAGTAAAATGTGAGAACCAACAAAACAACATCACAGTAATGATAGCAGAACCATAGCATGTTAGTGACTGATTATAATAAATTGTGTTACTCTGGTAAAGAAAATTTGCTAGAGCTTATTTGGCCTGGAGTTGACACAGGGGACTTTCAGGTTAGATATTAGGAATAATTTCTGCACAGCAAGAGTAGCCAACAGGCTTCCCAGGGAAGTAGTGGAGTAGCATTGTTCAAATGTGTAGGTGAAACACTTCTTTGGATCTTGGTTCAACAGCCATGGTGTTGAAGATTTTACAGTTGGACTTGATGATCTTGAAGGTCTTTTCCAACCTTAATGATTCTATGATATGTAGCTGGGAAATGGACCCTTTCCTAAGTCTATTAAAGTAAAAAGAAGTATTTCCTAGTTTAATTTAAATTTGTGTCAAGACAAATAGCCTTTTGGGGAGATTTTAACAGTAGCAACCTCTTATTCATTTATCTTAGCCCTTTCTGTTTATACTCTCCAGTTTACAGATTTGGGTGGAGGAGGATGATAGAAGATTAATTCACATTCTTCTGAATGAACATAAATTCATCCAAAGAATAGTTCAATGATGTGTGCCCTTGTGTGCAGAGATGCATGTTTCATCTGTCTTTTTGCTCTGTGCTTTTTTATTTTTATATGCCTTTCAACTGCATGTAGACTCTTAATTTTATCTTCAAAAAAATAAGCTTAACCGGGACTCAACTGCATATAAACACCCAAGTCTTCCCAGATTTTTTTGTATTTTTGCCTTTCCCATTTTAAAAGTCTTTTCATTATAATTACTGCTGACTAGTTAGTCATTATTGCAGAGTCTTTACAAGAAATAGATTGCGCACCTGCGTTGAAAAATACGTAGTTTAAGGCCCCAATCCTGGAAAGTATTATTCAAACAAGAAAAAGTCACTGATGTAATTAAGTCTATTAGGTTCAAAGAAGTTCCTCAGATTTAAAATAACAAACTGGAGGAGAACTTCCCAATTTCTTTTGCCAAGCAATGTTTCTTTAGGTGAATTGGTGTTAAATGAGTGTGCTCTTTAATTAAATAGGCATAAGTATAAAATATTATGACTTCATATTTCTCCAGTTCTGATTAGAATGAATTCTCAAAAATTTCAACACAAGCTAGCTATTAAAATCTCCAGCGCTCCCCAGAGACTGACAGTGACCAATCATCTTTCAAACCTTGTTTATTTATATTTTTTAATTTGATTATGAGGAGATGAGTTTTTTCAAACATGACAAAAAATTGTAATATATTCATGGATATCCCTTCCAGAATGACTGTCTCCAGGTCTGAATTAAAATAGCTCTCTAAATTAAAACTTATGTTTTTAAAAAGCTACAGCTCCCTCTGCATAAATAGAAGACGTATCACAGATTTCATTTTTATAGCTCAACATAAGCAGTAGTGAGTATTTAAGCCAGCTTAAAATTTCTGTGCATTGCTGTGCATCGTGTATAACATAAAGGAAATAAGTGCAGAATAGGTAGCAGGCCAAGCCTGTGTTCAGTGAGATCTAATAAGATCTTGATCTGGCTTAATTAAATGTTCCTTTAAATTTACATCAGAACTGAGCAACTGAAACTGATAGAGCAATGTCAATTTTCAAAAAGTGAGGAGCTGTTCCTCTTTCTGCATTTTATTATTTAGACTTGTAGAAAAAAATGTTTATTTACATTCATCTTTTGAAAATGGAGGTAGAGCTTGGCTTACATTAAAATAAGCTAATTTCACAAGTTTTATGAATCACTTAAACTAAGATTTAGAAATTACAGAAACTGAAATTCACTCATCTCTCTGCACAACCTCGTGTATATGACTCATAGTGATAGAAAGAAATATATTACAAGCAGTAATTAGAATCAATACACTGAATAGCAATTTGAAGATGAATATTAGCCTCAGTTTCAGAGTATGGCATTTTCTCTGTGATATATGCATATGTGTATATGTGATACAAATATATATGTATGCATATATATATTACTAGTCACCATATTCTTGATGAACTGGAAGAAGCATTTATAAGGTTAAGGATAATATCTCACCATTATTGCTAAACAGATACTAGCACAGGACCATGAACACTGAAAGCGAAAATGTTAGACTGTTTTCTCAATTAGAACAAATGGCTGTTTTCTACTTTATGGGGCTTAGCTAATAGTGATAGAAGTATAATTCAGAAGAGGAACATTTTGTACATAAAATGTTTATCCCAAACAATCTTAAAAAGACCTTCTGCTACTGCTGCTATGTATGTTTTTATATGGTCCAATGAGATTGCTTGCTTCTTTTCTATAGCGTTTGTCCCCTTATGGAATCTTTTGAAAAGTGTCATGGGTATTTTATACTTTGAAGGGTTTGTGTTTCGCGTTATTTCTTGCTATCCCATTGTATTTCCCTGCATACACTAGAGCTACTTTATACCCCAGTATTCGATATTACTTGTCCTATAAGTACCAGGAGATTTTTTTCAAAATATTTCTTTTTTCCTTATAGTGAGTCCTTCCTTGGATGTAAAGGTTATTCAACTATAACCTGCTTTCTTTCTAGATATAGTTCTTATCAGTTTCAGGAATGGGATAATGCAATACCTGGAGACTTGCAGACAGTGGAAAGATTGGTTTGTAGTAGACGTAAAAGGAAATTAGGATGTGTCTACCTTATTTCGCATTTCAGAATCACAAGGCTAAACAACCCGCACCAGGCTATTCTGATGTTGCTGCTCCCTATTTACTTGATATATGATCATGAAAAATATTTTAAAATATCAAGCTGCAAAAATCAATCTGTCAACAAAATAATTTTTTTATTTGTTGTCCTCTTCCATACAAAGAGTTCTTGTGGTGAGGGGGGTGGTAATGGTCTTTTAATTTGTCTTCCATTTTATACTGGTTCATTTGTGCTGAACAAATCTCTTTACATACAAGAACTACAGCTAAGCATAAATATAACAACTACTAATCTTTACTGCTAAGAACAACAACAACATTTCAAATAACATTGATGAATTGTTATCATAATGATCACTATTGGAAGATGATGACAATTTGAACAGCAAAATCATCAGTTTTTTTTTTCACACCATTTTGCTTTGAACAAAATCTTTAACAAAATAGCAAGTGTTTTTAAAATCTGTTTTTTAATACCTACAATAAAAGAAAAAAAAATTGAACTTATTATGAAGAAAAAAAAACAAAAAACAAAGCATGAAAAGCAAACATTTTCATACTAGCTGGGAAGGTTCTTTTTCTTGAAGCATCTCAAGCATGAACTGAATGATCCTTTACTGTGAAACGCCACCCTGAACTTTTGGGTTCAGGAAATGAACTTGTAATTATGTGTATCACGACCTTTAAAATGTTCGGATGTTTGATTCAGTAATGAGGAACATTATTCCAAAATACTTCTTTTGTGGGCTACCTGGACAAAATAATTTGACCAATCATTTAATTTCCATTACAGTTGAGGTATTTGTGAAAATATTTTGAGATTTTTTCCTGAAAATCAGGTCCAATAGCCTAAAATCTTTATGAAATAAACCCAAATATTTTTCTAGTACAGCAAGGATGTTTCGATCTGTATACCAAGTTATAAGTAGGTTGTCCTGAGGACTAATCCAGAAGGTTATCCTGAAAGTGATAACCACAAACAAAGATCAGCCATTGGCTTAGTATATATGAATTTTATGATAGAAAGAAAAATAGAATGACTGCGGAAAGGACAACTGGCTTAAGTAACTAAATGATAGGGGATTTTTTGCCTTTTCCTTGTTCTTTATCTGATACATTGTCATGTCATCTGAAGATTTCCCCTGAGGTATCTTGGTTTTCTCACTCATTATATATTTATTTTATCATGCTTAATATTCAGAATTTAAGCAATTTTTTACTGAAAAAAAAATTGATGTAGATCCACATTCAGATGCAGATTAGACAAATTTCACCCACATCTACATTTTATAAAATTCCTTTCAGTCTATATATTTTTATCAGAGGTGAGCAAATAAGGATTTTCATAGCAAAAA
>VZSV01000191.1:1081128-1097832 GCA_013398735.1 Nothocercus julius
ATGTTATCCTTGTTCTAAATAACTTATCATGGCAGCATTTAAATCAAAGTATTTAATTCAGGTACCTTCTTCGCATAGCTGAGTAACATGGCAACTATGTGTCCACCCCTTATATTGGACTGGCTCAGGAATTTCTCTTAAACAGTTTAATCTGGGCTGCATATTGTATAGTGAACATCAAGAAAAACACAGCATTGTTAGTGTCTGACAGCACACTAATTTTCAGGTTCAGTAATTGGCATATAGATATTCTGCTAAAGTTTGTATATAAATATTAATGAATCAATTTCCTTTATGTAATAAGTATCAAAGCTATCCTTGTTGTAGAATTTTAAAGGTATTTTAAGGTATTTTTAACATAAAACACTATTCTGTATAAATTATTTTAAGCATAATTAAAAAGAAATTTTAGAGTTATGCATTCTGATATAATATCAAGAATATTCTACTTATTCTCTGAATTGTTCTGTTGTATTTATTATTCTGTAGTAATCTGTTAATTTTTTCATCATTGTGCTCTACAAAAAACACTTCAAGGATAGCCATTTTATGTCTGTTTAGACAGCAGGAACCACAAGTTGTGCTGTAACAGAGAGTCAGGGTATGACATGCAGTGCAGATCCCATCTGATGAGGTTTGCCAGCATTTTGGTCTTCAAGGCTCTTTAGGAAGAAAATAATTTGTAGTTTCCACTGTCACACAAAAGAATATTCATGTGCAAGCTTACTGTTTCACTTTCAGGTAAAAAAAAGGACACTCAGATGGTCAGGAATATGTGAATCTCAACATGGTCCTGAAGACTAAGCTGTATGTGCCGTGAGACATACCTAGGACAGCACAGATCAGGCCCACACGTTCTCAGGTTAAGTGTTATGTGGATCACTAACCACTCAGTGGACCACCAATTAGGATCACCAGTGAAGACTCATTTTCACTATCTTTTGTTTCCCTTTCAATAATGTAATTTTCTGCTGGGCTGATTCCTGTATCTACCAGAGGTAGATACCAGTGGTAAATTCCTTGCAGAGAATCTGGCTCCGTATAGTAGAAAAGCAATAATAATAAGACAGAGAATCTATAAACAAATTATTACCTTGTTTCTGTTTCAAATAATCCTTTAAAATGCAAAATAAAAATGTAATTACAAAAAGATCATGGTAGGAATAATGAAAATACAGTATCATACATATTTTTGATGAATAATTTTCTTCCTATATAATATATGGAAAGAGAATTGTACATGTCAGCACGTAAGCCTATATAAAGTATAATAAAAATCAATCTTTTGCAAAGACAACTTCTTAATTATCTAATGGTAATCTGATATATAAATTGTATTTTATGAAACACGCTTTAAAACAAGTGTTGTATTAGAAATAACTCTCTGAGAGGAATTTATGACCTTAACCCCTAGCAATCTCTGTTAAGACTTCCCATACTAGGTATTAATGCTTTTAGAGTCAAAATATTGAGCAAAGTTAGCAAAAATATTGCTTGACTGAGTTACCCAGGAGACTGAAGTTACTTCTGAAAAAGAAAATGAGCCTACAACAGTAGATTTTGAAATGTTAATACCTAATTTTGCCTTAAGAAGATTTAAACATATCCACTAATTAACAGACTGAACATAGTAGGTAATTGCACATAAATACTTTTTTTTTTTTTCATATAATATATGTATGAATCAACAGTGAAAAAGTACTGATGTTAATCTTTGGGATTTTTTAAATAAGTTTTAGTCTTTATTTTACACTACAGAAATTCAAGTGAAAGTTTGGTCTTCATTAAATTTTGAATAGTATCCAAAATGCAGCCCACATGCCTTGTACAAAAAAAAGGCAAAAAAACACAAGAAGGAGTTTCTTATGGAGTTTCTTATCCATGTAACTCAGATATCTACCTCACAACATCAAAATTTAGATTTTCTTGGGCTAGCATGTAGGATAACTATTAACTAAGAAATTAGTTGAATGTTTTGTAAACATAAAATTGTTATAAACTTCTAACTATGTATTCCAAATGGATTTCTATTCACCTGTCTCCATACTTTGCAGATTTAAGAATGAAGTCCTGGAACATAAACAGGTCCTGTGAACATAAAAAAGTGCTTGCTTTATTTTATGTATGAATATATATACAAATATATGATGACCTGAGAAATTTTGGCCAGATACCTAGAGTATTTATGTGCCTATAGGTTATATTCTGTGCCATGTCTTTGTAGATATAATCATATACAACTTGCTTGAGTTCTTATGTGTGATACTTCTGGACTTAGGAGATTATCATTTGGTTCCCTAACCAGTCTTACTGTTCTGCTTACTCCTTTATTATTGTTTCTTTTTTTTCTTTTTTTTCTTTTTTTTTTTTTTTTCATTTGTGACTACAGTTTACTACGAAATTCAGGTCAGGTTTGCTCCACCTCATCCTAGCTTATAATCATTAACACCTATGGTGATGTTCAGCAATATATTGACCTGTCTTGTGCTCACAAGAAACAAATGCATTTTGTCATGCTTTAAACTGTGTCTACTGTATTTGGGGAGAAGCATATTGACTGAATATTTACAGAGATACTTAGAGATGCTGTAGGCTTGTTCTGTTTATAGAATAGAAATACTCTTATTTCATATACATTTTTTCTTTTATTTTTGTATGATTATTTGAAAAATATGATAAAAGGTAAGCTGAATAATTCCTTTAGTGTTCTTCACTTCTGCTTTATTCAGTTAAAGGTTTCAAGCTTCTGGTTACATCAGTTGGGATCAGTCTTGAGGAATCAATAGTACTAGTAAAGTATATATATGTTCATATATACACTTACAGTTAGCTTTTGCAAGCTACCTTCTTAATCTGCAGAAACCATGAGATACCTCAAAGCTGGGTTCTCTCCTTAATGTGCAGTCTCTCATACGTAAATTAATTACTGAGCATTTAACATAATGCTATTACGTATTAGTTATATTCTGATCTTCCATCTTTGTAATAAGGCCTGCATATGCTAAATACTCTTTGGGTGGGAAGATTAATTAATCTTGTATTTTGATTAAGATATCCTAAATTATACAGAGATTTGATCAATCTTATCTGCATCACGATATGTAGCAATGGGATGCCACATACTGCAGATAGCTGTTGTCTTCAGCAGTTACTACAAAATGAGATAACAGAATAGAACATTCTTTCTTGTGCTAACCACAGAAGTAAAGCTACATAATAGGGCATTACAAAGCATTTCAGTCTCAAGGCTTTTTCTTGTAATAATTTGTCACTTCTGGCCATCTGATCTCCCTAGGCTGGAGACGTATGATGAGGCTTCATCCCAGCCATCTCTGTTATTATCAGTCAGCAGCTAAATTTGTCAGTTAATGAAATATTAAAAATGAGATGCAGCACAAGCGAGCCACAGAAAGATGATCAAAATATGTAAATGGAGTTAGCCCTAGAGCTGAGAAATTCCACACATAGATGAATATATCTTGTGTGTGGTGTGGAGGAATCAAGTTTTAGATCAGAAGAAAGAAAATATGTTTATGAAAAGGTAATAACCTGAATATAAATTAAAATATAAAGGAATGCAAGAGAAGTTTCATTAATATGGCCGGCCATCATTCCGTGACCATTTTTTGTTTATGAATTAAAAAAATATTCACACCCAGTAAACACTACATTTGAACTTTTCATATTCAGAGTAAAATCATATTGGATGAGCTAATGATTAGAATGGGGAAAAGCTAAGAAAAGTGAAGGAAAAATTCGTTCTTTCCCAGGCTCCTATACTCTCTCACAGAGCCTCCTGTGATGTTATGCCATGAAGATAATTACTGTTTTTCATTTCAGTATGCTGCCACAGAAACCCTGAATACATTCACAAATAACAATGGAATGGATTGTTGATTGTGTTTTTATAGCACAAAATAAGAATGTGATTCCTGTGTCTCTGCATTCTGCCATCTAGCCACAACAATGCTCTCACACCCTTTTAGCCAGACTACTGAGCTCTGCATGTTACGGACAGAGAGTTCTCCAGGATTAGCCTTCCGTCTTGACAGGGCCTGTGAATACCTAGCTTCAGCCTAGGTGCTCAAGAAGAAAGACCAATATTCCTCAATATCAGAGCATGAAAGAGGGACTGCTGCTTCATCAAAGAGAGGAGGCCCCTGGCTTTGGCAATCTAGTTTGCCTGAATTAAAGAGAAGACATCTGTGCCATTAACATTTCTGACATCTTTCAAGAATTTAGGCTTCTGTTAGAGAAAATGCATCAAATGCATTGAATACAGAGCTGTTTGGAGCAGAGGAGAAGCAAACTTCATGCAGTTGGAACTCCAGAGTTCTTTGGACTTTGGAGTTGGAACTCCAAAGTAATTTCAGCACTTCTGTATCATGCCATACTAATCCCTTCTTCTCTCTGTTTGAATGGCAGCATGCTCAACAAACAGTACTTTCTTCCCATTAAAAGACGAAAGATGAAGAAGTGGGACAGATGTTGAAGATGTTCCCTGGATTTGAGTTGCAAGGTAGCTGTCCCTGGTAATGCCTGGGTGTAAGAGACTGTTGTGGATTGTATTTGTCTCGACATTGTTGCCCTACCATTTAGGACTTCTTGACCTACCCAACCCATCCATCAGCTTGAGGTGTCTTATCTCTATACAATTTACACCTTGTCATCCCATCTCTGGAAGGACTGGGATATCTCCATAAAATTTACGATTTCTTGGCATTGACATCCTGTCTCCGGGAAGACTGAGATATCTTATCTCCATACAATTTACAACTTCTCGCCCTTGGCATCCTACTTCTGGGAGGACTGTGGTATCAGCTCCAGATGTTTTATCTCAATCAGCACGAGACCCAAACAATGGTCAGCAGTGTCTACGGAGCGACGCCTGCACTCATGTTGGATGAAGGGGAGCATGAGAGCACACAGAAAGTGGGCGGACTCTTCAAGAACGGGGACATAAAAGAACTGCATATTCCCCCACAAGGGTGCGGCTTCTTCCAGGGCACACGGCTTCTTTCCCTGAACATCACCTGCACCGAGGCACTGAGACACCTGTACCTGCACCGAAGCGGAGCCAACGACACTTAGCTGCACTGGTGGTGGTGGTAACTATAATCTTGCTGCATCTCTCCCGATTGCTTGCTTTTCTTTCCCTTTTCCTTCTTCTTCTCTCTGTCCTATCGTGCTTATGAGAATAAAGCTTACAAGGTTGTGACATTTGACCTCGTTTGCGTCTTAGTCTCGCTCTTGGGATCGTATCGAAAGTTCCCCCGACACCAGATCGGGACACTGGGCTTGCATACCAGCTTCAGCTTTAGTTGCTGCTGACATCCATGAGTGTAATTTATTCTCCTGATGCACCAAGGCAGAGCCTGCTGAGCTGACTTGGGTTATTCTCTGAGAAACATTGGAGATTGAACTAGGTTCAATTTTTAGCTAGGGACAAAAATTTGTCAAACCTACCTGGCAGTGCAATGTTGGGATGCCAGCAATAGTCATGTACCTGGGAATATTTGGAAATATTTACTAATGTCATGTGTAAGGCTGAAGAGTGAAAACTGAAATCCCTCTACTTTTGCAAGTTATACATATTTTCTTATATTTTCAATATGGCTTCTTTTCCAATTCAACTTGTTTTTGTAGTTGTTTGTTTGTTTGTTTTCTCTTTTATCACATTGTGGAGTAGACTATTCTGTTTTATCTTTATGTCTCATTTATCATTATGTTCCATAATAAGCAAGTAGCCCTCAAATATTTAGTTGAGTTTCTTGTATGAAGGAAAGCAAGATGTACTATCCTGATCTATAACAACAGACTTTGCTATATTTATGTTACATGTATAAATATTTTCTCAGCAGATCTACCTGGTGATTGGAAATATGAGCTTCTGTTATACCCAAGACAATCTTGCAGAATAAAAAGGGAAAACCAATAACCAGTGCAGTTGTTGTAACAATATCCCTTCTACCCTTCATCTGTTGATAAATTGCTATATAAAAAATCCAAAAGACCATCTGTAATATCTACTGAGAGGCAATACAGACTAGCCCCGATAACGCAGCACCTTTTTATCCCAGTCGCCTCTGTGGTAAATGACAGTCCACGAAGGTGGATGTAAGTGACGTAAACTGAGTTAACTTCCAAATTCATCACAGGGAAATCCAATGATAAATAGCTTAACCTGTGATTTTTCTGAGGTAGATCTTGACATATGAAGTGGAGCACTTACCTTTTCAGAAGATGAGTATAAAAGGGATATAGGGCAAATTAGTGAAAAAATAAAATTAAATGGTAACTATTAAAAGCAAACAAAATTGCAAATTGCTTGAAGACCGTTCCTTCAGAAAGTGAATACTGAATCTATTCACAGCAAAGTGATTGTAATGAAAAATCCATAAGATAGATTATTTGAAAATTATCCCTGTCCTAACAATACGGTCCTTAAACCCCTTATAAAGTGACATAGTCTAAACAACACTGATGGACAGATCAAAAACAAATTTAAGATATTGGGATTATTTCCACTGACTTCAATTAAACTTTGGAACCTAGAGGATTCGAATCTAGCACATTTTGGATTCATGTTTTCTCAGTGCATGAAACTTTTCTCAAAGAGGATGAGCTTGTGAAGACCTAGAGTGAAGACTGTGAAGACCTGGGAGCAAGGAAGTAAAAAAATAGCATGTAAACTGTACTATTGCTATGCACTGAAAACACTTGGATAAAACATGGCCAGCTTTTCTTCATGTGGCCTTGAAGATGACAGTAATGTTTCTATGCAAATTTTATAAGCCTCAAAATCCTTTGCAAAAACAAAGTGAAAGAAACATAAAAAAATCATTTTCAATTTCAATGTTTCAATGTTTTCAAGGGAACCTGAAATGAGATTCCCTTCCGTGGTAGTAGATAGAATAATAAAACTGAAAAAGAAAGGCTAACAGAATCCTTGATACTATTCAAATAAGGGCTTACCAAATCAAATAAATCAAAGTCATTTTCTTTTTTGTGAAAATGAATTTGCTGCCGAGTTCATAAAGTAGGTTTTTCTAATATCAGATAACCAATAAGTTACTTTTTAATTCTAGTGTGATAAACTTTCCTTCAATATTGAAGGCTTTTTTTAGTTGAGTGTGAATTGGTATCTTCTTTTGTTTCATGCTTTATTAAAGTATTAAACAATTTCCTTGCTTTTCCTCACATTTGTGTGGCTGCAATTTTGATGTTACTTTTAATGAAATTGTGATGAATCTGCATGCCAATAATCTTCAGAGTTCAGGGTTAGCCTGTTTCTCTTCAGGAAGATCTTTTTTTTAAGAGATTAGAAGCTGACATTCTATTCATGTTAAAAAGAAAAGCAATTTTCAGAATGGAGGAGTTTATTTTTCCATTTGTCTCACTTGAAAGACTTCATAAATAGTGTTGTCTTGAGACTATAAACTGCTCTCAGCCCATGCAGACAGCTCCCATTGACATCCTTGGCATTTTATTCTTGGTCAAGGGCAATACACACATACTAGTCTCCTCACACCCCATCTCTTTCCTGGACAGATAAAGCAAAGAAAACTGAATATAAAAATCAGCTCTTTTATAGATCTCTCTCTCTTTTTTTTTTTTTTTTCTTTTTTCCTCTCCTCTGCTTTCTGAGGTTTAGAGTGGCAAATTGAGCACACACTATGCTCTAGACACTTGCTATAAACATTTCAAATTATTCTGATCTGACAAACAAGGTCATAAAATAATACTAGCCTAATCCTTTCTGTACCAGAAGGTTTGACATGATCCCATATCTAAAATTCCACCAGACCTTAGGTGCTTCATTTGATTCATTAATTGAATTTATTGCTTTTTAAACTCACCAATGGCTTCTGTTAAAGATTATTGGTAGGACAATCTTTTAGCTGCAGTCTTTCAACTTTATTCAAACATTCGGAATGGTATTTCTTTAAGCTGTGAAAAAAAAGTCTTAAAGTATACTGTCTGTTTTCTGTTGCTACATACTCTTGCTGTCTTTTCTAGGATTTCTTTGACCTGTCTTTTGTAACTAGAGGAAAAAAGAAGTGGTTTAATATGAGTTGCTACTGATAGACCTTTCTTTCCAAATTAACTAAATTCCTTGGTTTTGTAAGGTTCCAAAGTAAGAAATATACATAAATCTTAATATATTATCTATCAAAACAGTTTATGCTTCAATTTTTTTTTAGGTAATTAGGTATTAATTTTAATTGCACCAGTCTAGTCAATGTCCTTGCATGATGCACTCAGAAATGTTTGAGAAATATTCGTTTTTCATAAACTTGTATTTCCACTGTCAAGATAGTCTTGGATGCTTTACAGACAGTTTATTTCACACACAAAGGAAATATAGCTGATTTGGTGGCAGAAACGTGTTAGTAGAAAACCTACAAATGAATCACAATGCTTTCACTATGAATAAATATGCTAATTTCAATCCTTGAGTGAATATATGCTATCATTTTCACTTAGATGGAACCCAAATCTCCAAACACAATGCAGATCTCAGCTATAAGCTACATTTATTGATTTCTGTAGCAATGGATTTTTTTTTTTTTTTAAACAACAGATTGTTTAACAAAAGAGGTTCTGTTTTCTTGAAGGTAATGTTCTGTAAGTGTTTTTATTTTGGAAATAAAATGTTACATATTTTGTGAACATTTGTCTTTCTTTTGTTTAAAATGATCATAATGACTTCCACTGTTGGAAATATACCACTCAGTTGTAGTCTAGTTGTTTGTAATCTGAAGCATTTTGCATGAAAGGCAAGAATAATTTGTTCCAACTGTTTAAATCGTTTTGCCAGGAATAAATTGATTTTTCTTTACTATATATTCTCTCTGGAAAAAAAAAGAAAACTCATAACGATCTTGGTATAAAATACAAAAGGATTTAATAACAAGCTTCAGTTGCTCATACTAGGTTTGGAAATTTGTACATCTCTACCACACCTTTGAAACTTGGCCTTTTCAGTAGATGATAGTGTAAATAACTCATATAAAATATATTGCTTCAATAACTGATTTAGTGTTTTAATCTTTTTTTTTTTTTTTTTTTTTTTTTTTTTTTTTTTTTTTTTTTTTTTTTTTTTCCTCAGTGGTAGCACAGCCTTTGAAAGGGCAGTGTGTTTCCTTGTATTATGGTAAATTTGAAGTTAGCTTTTGACAGCTTTAGCCTATTGGTAGCTCTTGCCCTTTTGGATACTTGTTGTCTCTGAAGGTGTCATTTGTGAAAGATGTTTTGGTTGTTTTTGTTGCAGAAGCACCTGTCAGCTAGGAACTGAAGTGACATGAGGTATCCTGTTATTAGGGATGTGTCAGTGTCAGAATGCCCTTTACTTCTTTCTGCTATCTATCTGCTACAAATATCCTTCCCTAGATTTGACACAGATCTTTCATCGGGAAACTATATACTTCTTTGGCATAGACCAATATTTGAGCAACAATATCTGGGTAAAAGAACACCAAAAACAAAAACAAAAAAGTTTCTTCATTAACTGAGAGTATTATCCAAAGGCTTGGGCAATACTGAATTTTAAATATACTTTCTAAATATTTAGCTATCATGGTAAATACGTCTCTTTAGTCTGATAGCCATTTTCATTGCATTTCAGCATCAAGTAATAACTCCAATGACTTGCAGATCCTCCTGTAGATATGGCACAGGTGCAGATAAAGAACAGGCTGTGAAGCAGTGGGTTCTGGGCACTGCGCTTGGTTCCAGCCTCACACTTCTTTTTTTCTTTTTCAGATTGTAAATAATAAAGAAATAATTAGAAGAAAACTCAGTAAGTGTCCTTTAGTCCCTAGGAAAATAAAGTTGCATGAATCTAATATTTAGAGCTCTGTAGATTTATTGATATTAGAAGAAAAAAAATGTTTATTTGAGTGAGCTATATTATTTACTGAAGTGCTTTATTTGCTCCCTAAAATAATAAACATAAGTTTGAGAATAGAATAGAGAAAAGCAGACAGATATTCGTCTTAAAAATCGTGAAACATGTTTCTCCAATTATTGTCAGATGCAGTGAGCTCTGCATTTAGTCTACTTATAGGCCCTGTTTTGCCTGCTTTTTTCACCATCTGTTGGCTGCTGATCCTTCTGGGCTATGGCAAAGCAACAACACTAATTAAGCTGGTTCTTCCCATATCCCCACTGCTCATTCCTGCCTTTTCCTTGTTATGCCAAAACAACTGTTAGTACAGCTGTTCAGTGAACTGAACAAAGGACTTGATCTGGCTGAAAAACAGCCTAGAAAGATATATACATTTTCCAGGTAAATTTCTAAATTCTCTCTATATGAAGGCTCCTCAGAAGTGTTACTGACAACTTAAAGTAGGAAATTCAACGCTACTATGGATTTTGTTTAAGTAGAAATTATTTTTCAAGAGCCAAATGCACTTCTACTGATAAAAGTCTGCAAGTTAAAGTGGATCACAAGTAGCAAGTTAGCAAGCAGTGGTCTACAGTTTGGAGAAAAGCAATCTTCTCCTTCAAAAATATATACAGCAAAGTAATGGTTTCACCCTGCCACTCTACTCAACATTGGACCTTGTCAAATCAGAGCAATCTACAGCTGTCATTTCAAAGCACTTCTAAATACTCCAAAGCTTTACCAATGTAAGGTAAAAAAAATGGAAGTTCTGGTTTCTGTGCTGACTCTCTAATCAAGTTACGGGAGAGAGTAGAATAAATGTAATAAGAGTAAAATAAGTTTCAAGGAAATATTTTTAAAATGATGTTTTCCTCCTTGATGAATTTAACTCAATTAGGAATAACCCGCTGAAAACAGTAAGGAGTATAAATTTGTCTAGCAACTCAGAATTTGGTGAACTACATGAATGCTACAGTTCGTGAATTTTCATTCTTAGACATCCTGAAAGAACTGGGGAATGCCAAGGAATTCCTCAGGGAGGAAACAAAATTTAATAAATGAAGCAATTGTAAGTAGATGACTGGAAATATTTTAACTCAAAAAAATTTTGATGACTTAATGTTTGCTCTTCACTTCAATATTAAATGAAGTTTTGAAAAACATAGACAATTGCTGTTGAGGATAAACAGTAAGAAGATTATCCCTTCTAAAATAATTTGATGATTATAATGTGTTAGAATCTTTTGTGACTATGTGAATATGCCTAAACACAGTTTTGTTAACAAAACCCATTGCCCACTGAATGTATTTTTGAAAACAAGTATACCACAGAAATTGAATGCAGGCCAAAAAGGAAGAAAATACATCTCCTTTATTCCTGCAAAGTGTTCCAAACATTTGAAATTAAATTATTAAAAAATATAAAAAGAAATCTCAAAATAACTCTTTCTAAACCTAGAAGCAATGTAAATAAGTATAGTATGAAATGAAAAGTTCTACCCTATCCCAGACCTGCAACCTCCACAAGAAAATCCAGAGAACGTATGAAACAAAACAGGTATAGAAATGAAACTGCTGGTTTAGAGTCATAAAAGAAAAAAAGTAGAAAACAGAAAGACGTAAAATGCAAAGAGCAAAGATGTATTTTTTTTTCTCAAAGAACAAAATCATTTCCTATCTAGATTTGAAAAGCAGTTGATTTATAAAGCAGTATTGTGAAGGCTCCTTGATATGTTAAAATCTGAGATACTTAGAGCTGTAAAAAATGAACAAAAAAAAAATTTTGGAAAATATATCACAATATATGTATCAATGGTAAGTGAGATTTGAAGGAGACAAATCTAAAGGAAAAAAGTTTAGGAAGTTGAAAATTCCTCAAAGAAACGGTAATAATTTGTGTCTGTGATCTTCATACTGTTTCCTAATACAACTACTATCTTCTTTTCCTTGTAAAGTCTACCTTTCCTTTCTTTGGATAAAGAAGTGTTTAGAACATTTCTGTTGTCAACATCATTAGAGGTTCTTACAGAGAAATTTTAGAATTCTTTCTAAGGAGTATAAAGGCAGATATAAGTATCTGCCTAGCTACCTATATAATTTTATGTTTACACACCTACATCCACACCCACACCCACACTATTAATATTACATGTATATATTTAGAAAGTTTGTTCACTACACACACAGTGAATATACTTAGGTACTGTAAGGGTTCCTGCTTAGTTTTGTATTGTTGTTGCTGATCCTGACTCATAATAGTTTAGCTTCATTATGATTTTCATCTCTCTCTCTCTCTCTCTCTCTCTCTCCCTCTCTCCCTTTTTATTTACAAAAGTGATTGAAATTTAAATTATTTTATGATTTTAGAATTATGATTTAGAGTTATGAAGTAGCTTGTAACTTTACTACCTTGTCATATAAATACTTCTTCTTTCAAAGTTATTTTTTCTTTTTATAACAAATGATACATACAGAGTAGTATTTTTCAGTCTTTAGTCCACAAACACATGTTGCACACAGACAGTCGACTGAGTGCTTGATTCAGTGTCGAAGTATATCAGTGGATATACCTTTTATATCAAGGGCTTAGCTGAATAGCTATAGTGTTGTTAGAAACACTCATAGGGTGACAGAACATCTGTCTGTGAATGATGACTTCTGTATCTAAATGGAACAGGCATTTGAGCATTGCTATATATTGGAATGAAGAGCTCTATCTGCATGTGTGGCTAGAAAACTAACTTTCTAACTGAACATCTGTACATGTGAATGCTTTGTTTTCTAGTTATTACTGTATTTACCTCTCTTAATTTCTCTAAATTTAAATATATTTCTGACTTTGAACCTATTGCCTCATTCCACTTTCATAGCTTTCAAGACATTATCAATGACAACCAAGTCTCATTCTGGCTGTCAATAGTGGACAAATGTATTTTTTCAGTACCTGTTCCCAAAAGATAACTTCGTGCAGGAGCTGACCCTAACTATGTGTTAAAAGGATTGGTCTAAAAAGTTATAGCAATGTGTTTAAAGCTATGCTTCGCAATGCTCCCTTCCTATAAGGTGAGAGAGGAAGAAAGGGTACTTCCTTATAGAACAGGTGGCATAAATTATCTTGAATTGTGCCTCTTCTCAGTGGAATGACAAAGTTACTGTCTGAGCCTCCATTTGGAGAGATTCCAAAGAACTCAGTAGGCATATATAATGAATCCTCCTTGATGTCATTATCAAGCCTTCAAGGACAATTTGTTTAGGAACTCACAATCTCTACAGGATGTCTGCTGATGCAGGAAAAGTAAAGGCCACTATACTAAACAGTGAGAAACATAAGACAAGCGAAAGTATAACATCACCTTTAATTATGCAGTCCAGTGTTTGTTTCCTGTCTGACCTATATCTATGCCTATCTGATAGCTTTTCCAAACTTCAGGTTTAAACAAAATGCCTAATACTATCTTGTATGCATATGCAAAATCTCTGGCTCTCTTAAATCTAGATCTTAGACACTGTCTTTTTAGATGTGGAATTAGCTTTTGATTGGAGCCCTTAGCTATCCATGCTGTTTGCTGTGCTAACATAAAATTCAATAGTACTTACATTCTAAAAAAAAAAAAAAAAAAATCTGACCATGACTAACTCATGTGAAAGTCAAGCTAAAAGCTAAAAGATGCTGCCATTTCTCACAACTATCTCAGATTCTCACAACTGAGTTAAACTATCTTCAGTTAACTTTCCATTTTTTCCTCACACAGACTTGACATGGGCAGGAAATTGGGTACTTGCTAATAGAACTACTCCTTGTCTATTGATTACATGTTCTCCTTATTTTTAGCTTTTTTTTTTTTTTTTTCTTCCCAAAGAGTCTGTATTGAAATAATTTGCATTCCACATGTTAAAGATATCCATAAAATGTGTCAGCAATTTACTGTGGAGATAGATCAAGAAACTTAAGTGTGTAGTTAACAGTAGGCTATTATAGTATATGATAAATTTTAACAACTGGATGTTAATTTCTGGGTCCTGAGTTCAGAGGTAGAGCTTCAATTATTTGAAAGTCAGTCTGGGTAAACAGAACTGAAAAATAAACATGCTAAACTCATTTTGTGCCTTTTGTCTCTTTTTGTCAGAAACAAATTATGGACGTCCAGCTATTAACAGTATTAGCCAATTTAATATTTTAGTTTCACTATTTTTTAGTATTTTATATATAAGAGTGATTAAAACAAATATAATTAAATATATGTCATGCTTTTAATTATATAAACCCTGAGTATTCAGAGAAAGAAAATAAGAAAAAAACAATTAGTTTTATGACAAAGAATATTAGCTGATAGAGAAGATATCTACATACATATACTTGCAGTAATGAACACTGAGGAATTTTATGATAAGTGAGTTAGCATACAGATGAGTGCCGCTTCTCATGAATCAGAGACTTAACTACCAGGAAAGTTGTGCTCATTCATATTTTCTTTTTTATCTAACATTTAACTATTTTAGGTGAAGGAGCTTCTGCAGATGGAAGAAGTAATACTCATTTTTTTAGCATATTCTTTGACCACTGAGGTAGGATGAGTAACCTGAAAGGGGGACTAGCAGGAATGCAAAGAAAAGGGGAAACTACATTTCAGATTTACGTCATACATCGATGCTGTAATGGCAAACTGTTATATAAAAAATGTTATAACCCCTTAATATAACAAAAGACACAGACTGTTGATTTCTACATTAGCATTTCCTTGCTTTTATAGTTTGGATAGCGCAAAGAAGACTTAGCATTTTTATAATATTCTCTTGTTCTGTTACAGAACAGACTGTTTACATCTATTCAAGGCTGATGAAAAAAAAGCTAGGGACTTGGAGGTATGTCCTTGAAGAATACAAATGGGGTTTTAGTTCACTTTAAGTAAGAAGAATTGTAATATAAGAGCTATTTATACATAAAATGTCTATATGGTTTCTGAACCACAGGGATAACTGAACAAGAAAAAGCCGATTGATGCTGGTTCTACTAAGGTATGGTATTCGTGGAGTAAGCGACATAAAAGTGGGTGGAACATGGTTTCATTTTAGGTTTCCAGTGTTACTTTTGCTTTAGCATGACTAGGCATGTAACAGACTATACTGCCCTTTGTCATGACATTTGCATGAGAAAAGTAGAAGTGAACACTGTATTTATTAAAATACATGAGAAATTATGCATTTCTAGAGGTAAATAAAATATTAATATGCCTAAAATCTAATGCATTTAGATAGATAAATGGACATATCGAATATACCTGAGTCAACATAAAAAAATAAGTGCACCCTGGTAAAAAATTCTGAAAAACTGTTTATCTTATGTTTTACATGAGCTACATGTAAAACCACATTAATTGTGTTACCTGAGTTTCAAAGATCTGCATTTTTAGATAAAGGAGGATTCAGTGTTTCAGCCATCATTGACGATCTATGATGACATAAGGTAAAAATGAAGAATGTGAGCTAGTTTTCGATATTCTTATTCTTACTGCACTTAAAGTTAAGCTAACACAGCTACAATTAAAAAAAAAAAAGAGAGCTTGAAGTCTAATAGTAAATAAGACAGATGATGAGCATTTTAGCATTTTTCATTAATCTGTAAGACTGCAGATTTTATTTTCTTTCTAATTTTACCTTGTCTCAGATGAACAGTTTAATTCCTGATGCTTATGGAAATAAAATTTATTTCAGAAAAACTTACCTGAATATTCACAAAATACTTGTCAATAAATTGATGCAACAAAGGAATGTTATATAAAAAAAAAAGGTCTTTATTTTTAGTAATATTTATATAAGTAAAAGAGATTGATCAATTCGCTTTTTTCACCAAAGTTCTGAGGAGTTTACCGGTAAGGTTTATTGAAAAATGAAAAACAATTGACTTAAAAGATGAATGTATCTTCAAAATAATTCAGTAATGGCCTTTTCTGATGTACATGAAATTAGAATATGATGGCAGACTTTTTAAAAATAGTCATTATTTATGCAATTATTAGATGGTAGGGAGTCCTACAAACACTTAAACATTAGTATACAATATCTGAAACATGTATGTGTATGTACATTCATACATGTGTGTAGGTACATCATTAATTGATTACAACATTCTCTTTTTTTTTTTGGATATTTATTATCCAAATTGGATATTTATTATCCAAATATATTCATTGAATAGGAGATGCAATTCACAAATAATCCTGTTCTATTTGTCTGGAAGTCTGCAATTTGCAGAAGCCAACATTTTTATCCCTGAAAATGTTAGTGTCCTTAAACACCAAATTAGTACTCGAAATACAAAATAATTTATAGAAATTTAAATAGATAATTTTTTTATAACTGTTAATTTGTCTTTCTTGAAGAGATACTTCAAAAAATCTTCTAAATACTACGCAATGATTTAGTTGCATCTTTTGTAAGCCACACATATTAACAAAATAACTTATTAATGTGATTAAGAATGATCATCCTATGCATATACAAATACTATGCACACCTAAATCTTTGAAGAGTGTTTTAATGCCTTTACTTCGTTGTGGTCTGCATCAGAAAGGCAACTGAAATTGTAAAACCTCCCTTGACTTGCATGACTTCCCATCAGCAATAGGTAAGGAATTGATGATGGTTGTCAACCGAGTAAGACTGACAGAACGCAGACTCTGAATAATCAAAACAAGGTCAGAACTACAGGTGATAGATCAAATGAGATATCAAATGCATCAAAACAGTGTGAGCTCGGGCTATACATACATATATATGTATATATATGTGAATTATATAATATTTTATGTCTATAT
>VZSV01000191.1:1105745-1144135 GCA_013398735.1 Nothocercus julius
AATATTACTGTCCTTAATTACTGAGGCCAGTCTGAAGATAAGATGAAGTTTAATCACAAAGATCAGACACATCAGCAAGCACCACAGAGGGAAAGGTAATGATTTTAATGATAGTACTCCTCACAGTGAAGTCTTACTGCAGACTGGCCTTCACAGTTAAAAACAAACAAACAAACAAACAAAAACAAAAACAAAACAAAACAAAAAACCTCCACAACATTTAAAGAGTTGAAAGTTAGTGAGAAAGGAGTGAAAGAACCTGAAAACATCTTTCCTTTTTTTTTATTTTTTTTAACAAAATACATAAGCATTTTGCTCACAAATTTTAAATATATATCAAAGTTTTAACTATATCTTCTATATCGCTACATCTCTTTCAGTGAGGGGGCTGATTCTCTGTTTTTCAACAGGCTGGCCAGTATGGCTTTGAACTTGGAAAGATGGATGGCTAGGTACGTTTTAGGAAAGACAGTCTGGGAAGGCAAGATGGGGAAGCTGCTCTTTATATGAGTGTAAACTGGAATGTGTCAAGCTCTCGCTTGTGGTGCATAAAGAATGAGTGGAGAGACTACAGGTAAGGGTTAAAGGGCAGACTAAATTGGTGACGCTGGGTGTTTACTACAGGCCACTTAATCAGAATGAGGAAGTTGATGAGGCCTTCTACAGACAGATCCTGACATCCTGAAAGTAAGAAGGAAGGCAATAAAAAAGATCAAAATCTCAGATTTCAGGAGAGGAAATTTTGTCTTTTTTCAGGAAGCTGTTAGGCGGTTCAACAGTTTGGGAGTTTGGGTAGAGCCCAAAGAGGAAGGGAGGTGCAACAAAGCTGCATAATATTCAAGCATCATTTCCTCCAAGCTCTAGATTAATGCATTTCCATGAGTAAAAATTTAAGAAAAGGGGGCAGGAGATTTGTGTACACGAGCAAGGAACTCCTGGCAAAACTCAAACAAAGAAAATATACAGAATGTAGAAAGGGACACTTGGAAGGAATATAGAAACATTGTGGGAGTATGTAGGGGTATGATGAGGGAAACCAAAGTCTGTTTTGAAATAAAACTGGCAAGGGATGCCAAGCACAACAAAAAGTGCTTCTTCAAATATATCGTCAGCAAAAGGAAGACTGTAGAAAATGCGCCCTGGTGATGAAGGATGCACACAACGCAGAGGTAGTGAATACCTTCTGTGCTTCAGTCATTACTTAGATCAGCCCTCAGGAAATCCAGACTCTGGTGACAAGAGAGGTCAGTAGAAAGAAAGATTTGCCCTTGATCAAGGGAAATTGTAGAAAGGGAGAGATCATTTAGCCAAAACAGCGAATCATTCAGGGAACCAGTGAATGCTATTGCTAGCCTACTCTCCATCATCTCTGAAGGGTCAGGGAGGACAGGAGAGGTATCGGAGGACTGGAAGAAAGACAGTGTCATGTCAATCATGATAAAGGGTAAGAAGGAGGACCCACATGACTCCAGGTCTGTCAGCCTCACCTCCATCCCTGGAGAGGTGATGGAACAGGATCTCTCAGCATGTGGATAAAAAGGTGATTAGGAAAAGTCAGCACGGATTCCCCAAAAAGAAAACATCCTTAATCAACCTGAAAACCTTCTGCAATGGAATGACTAGCTGGACAGGTGAGGAGAGAGCAGTGAGTGTTGTCTACTTTGATTTTTGTAAGGCTTTTTACACTATGTCCCATAACATCTTCACAAGAAAGTTCAGTAAGTGTGGGTTAGGTGAATGGTGGCAGTCTGAATGGCAGAGCTCAGAAGGTTGTGATCAGTGACATCGAGTTTAGTTGGACACCTGTAGTTAATGGTGTCCCCCAGGGGTCAGTACTGGGTCCAGCCCTGTTCATCAGTGGCCTGGATGATGGGACAGAACACCCCCTCATCAAGTTTGCTGATGATACAAAACAGGGAGGAGTGGATGATACTCCAGAGGGCTGTGCTGCTATTCCAAGACCTGGAGAGGCTGGGGAGATGGACAGAGAGGATCCTCATGAAGTTCAGCTAAGGCAAATGCAGGTCCTGCACCTAGGGATGAATAACCCTGTGCATCAGTACAGACTGTGGGTTGCTCTGCTGGAGAGCAGCTCTCCAAAGAAAGACCTGTGCATCCTGGTAGACAAGAAGGTTGCCATGAGGTAGCAATGTGCCCTTGTGGCCAAGAAGGCCAATGGGATCCTGGCCTTTAGTAGGAAGAATGTTGCCAGCACCTCGAGGTAGGTGATTCTCTGCCTCTACTGAGCTCTGGTGAAGCCACATCTAGAGTGCTGGGTCCAGTTCTGCATTACGCAATGAAAGAGGGAGATGGACCTACAGGAGAGTCCAGCAAATGGCTACAAAGATGATTAGCAGACTGGAGCGTGTCTCTTATGAGCAGAGGATAAGAGAGCTTCACCTCTTTAGCCTGTAGAAGAGAGGATTAGGGGGATTTATCAATGTAAAATATATCTTCAAGGATGTTTTCAAGAGTACAAGGCCAGACTTTACTCAGTGGTGGCCAGAGATATGACAAGAAGCAATGGGCACAAACAGAAGCACAGGAAGATCTTCCTTAACATGAGGAAAATATTCTTGACTGTTAGGGTGACAGCACTGGAGCAGGTTGCCCAGAGAGGCTGTGGAGTCTCCTTCTCTGAAGAAATTCAAAATCCACCTGGACGTAATCCCGTGGAATGTGCTCCAGACGAACCTTCCTGAGCAAGGTAGTTGGACTGGATGATTTCCAGAGATCCAAACCAACCTCAGTCATTCTGTGATTCTGTTATTTTATTCTTCTGTCCTGAATGCTAACTAAGAGCACAATGTTCCAAGCACCTGGGGCAATCCTGAACATTGATAATCAGGAAATTATAACCCAGAATCAGGAAATTATTTATAGTTTTGAAAAAAGTTTCACTGTGAATTAGGAGAAGGAAATTTCAGGAAGTTACCTGTAGTGGTGTACTAGTAAGCACTCCAGTGAACTTATACTAATCTGTTAATTATTAGTTGTAATATGATCTTATTCACTGATATGACATTATATCCTGGAAATTGAGAAATCCTTCGTATGAATATTTTGAAAAGTTTTCATTTCATGAATCATTATTTTCCATTGAATCCAGTCCCTCTTCTTACAAAATCTGGGTGAATTTGAATGCTGAGGCACAACGTTTTGTGTGTTTCTAAATAAAAAAGGTACAATAGAAAGGTTACTATTTTATTTGCACTGTTCTGTATGTTTCATAGTTTCATATATGTCTTCTCAGGATATCTACTCAAATCATCTTGAATATCTACATATTCAAAATGGGAATATGTAGGTATATGAATATAAAATAAACATTTGTTGTTTTACTGGTTGCAAATTTGTGGAAGTAGAGGACTACAGGTAATTTGTTTGTTTTTCTTTCTTTCTTTAAGACTCTGGACAACTGAAAGCCATTTATCTCCCAGGACTCCATAGTACATATAGTACATCTCAGTCCTGATGCATTCTTGAAATGATTAAGATTAAATCACAAGTTTTTTTTTTTTTTTTTTTATTTTTTTTTTTATTACTTCTTATGACTAAACAATAAAGAAGGAAGCAGAAATGTTGAAATGTCTTGCAGAGGAGTTAGGCCATGTCATTGACAGATAAATTTATACATGGCTATCAGATTACAGAAATGTAAAGAATTCATAATACTTCCAATTTTGAAAATATATTCATAGATTAATCAACTATAGTCAGTGTAGATGTATATTTATTTAACTAGTTATACAGTACTGTATACCCATCCTTATCCATTCTGCAATGAATCCTAAAGAAAATACACTTTTTTTTCCGATATTAATATTTCTATTACAGTTATGACAATTAGATTTTTTTTTTTTTTTCTATTAAGTTTTCTTATCTCAGTGCACAGGCTTTCTAATTTTATGGTTCAGGACATTTATGGTATGTACTTTCTGATATCTGCTGAGAATTATGCATCAAATCTTACAAACTGATTTATTCAAAACTCTTAAACCCAGACTATAAAGCTGAAAAAGAGACAAGTGAAATTTAGATGTATCAAAAGGTGTGAATATAAATACACTGTAATCAGATGGTGTTTGCTGTAGAGTATCAACCTTCCATAGTTAAGAGGTAGCTGGCTGTGGAAATTTGAACTAGTTTCAGCAAAAGTAATCCTGCTGCTAGTTTGCTGTCATGTATTTCATCAGCTGGAATGGTTAATCTTGTTAAATATTTGATCTTGAAGGATTTTGTAATTGAGTCTCTTTCTCCTGAGATCAGCATTTGTCTAAGGACTGGTCTACAGAATTATATAAAGAAATATCTAGAAACAGAGTCAAACTGTCAATCTGAAAACTTTAACCAATGAGGACTAAAATAACAGAAGAAAAATCCCCATCCATTCAGATCTGAGATTTGGCTGTGGGCTAGCTCTAGTGACGTTATTAATGTTCCATCAAGCTGGTGGGTATTATGGGCAACTATAAACACCAGCTACTTTAGATGTAATAAAACCAATGACCCTTAAAACCACAGTGCCTTCAGCTATGGTAAAGGACCAAATCATGCTGCTGATATGTCCCTGCTTGCACCTAAACTCTATCCACAAAGAAAATTGACAGATTCTGCTCAGTTATCCAATCAAATAAGGAATTTGTTAAAGCATAAAGATTACCTCTCTTCTGTGCATAAACTTATTGCATATCCAAGTATATTCTGTGGTGAGTTCTTGAACAGGAATACATGGAAATTCATTTTGATGCCTCCAGCATTCCACACAGTTAGTTCATATTATTTCAAAAGTTCATTTAATTTCATGGGCGTTTGCATCCATCAAAAATGCTTATTTTTCCACCGAGTTTAAAACTGATTTTTCACATAAAATATTTCCTTGCTTTTTGTAAATAATGTCTTGCAATGTGCTGATGACACAATGTACCGTGTAGGCTTATAAAGGCAGATCATATCTTTTTACAAGTAGCAGAAATTTCCTTTCCTTTCCTTTCCTTTCCTTTCCTTTCCTTTCCTTTCCTTTCCTTTCCTTTCCTTTCCTTTCCTTTCCCTTNTGAAAAGGGACCAGTGTTCTACACAAAATTGGTCAGGATACCTTTCAGTCTTTGACAGACAGAAAAACAGTGTATGAAATCCCTAATCTAGGAATTTTGTTCAAAAATCAAGCATAATTTTTCTATTGATAGAAAATAATATCTGGAGAGTGTATTACTGGTAATGTATAACTGGGTCTTTTTCCTGAAGTTTTCTGCTGTTGTTGATAGATATCATTGCTTAAATAAGATTTGAAGTTTTCAGCTGAAACAATAGCTACTTGCATGGAGTCCTTTACTGTAATGATCTCTTTCAAAATCACCATTACTGAGATCTTCCTTTTGTTATGCTCACTTAATATTATTAAACTCTTTAGGATAGAATGGACAAGTGTGTCTTTTTCTGTTCTACACTGTATCATAATCAACAATCTTCATGCTGTTGTGTGAGAAGACCATGGAAGAAACCTCTCAAAGCCCTGTAGACAGGAATTTGACTGCCAAAGACAGGGGTCTGTCATTTACATAATGCAGATGTTAATATGACATCTAGTGATAAAATTTTCCCCACAACAAGACTCTCCGTAAAGTGAAAAATTACTGTTTTATCACATGTCAAGTTTACAGAATCACAGAATGATTGAGGTTGGAAGGGACCTCTAGAGATCATCTAGTCCAACCCCTCTGCTCAAGAAGGGACACCAAAAGCACGTGGCATACTGTTGCATTCAGGTGGGTTTTGAAGATCCCCTCTCAATGTTCTCTTCTCCAGACAAAACAGGCCTAGCTCGCTTATTCTTTCCTCATAAGATAGATGCCCCTGTCCTTTAATCATCTTTGTCACTCTATGCTGGACCCTCTCTAGAAGTTCCACATCCGTCTTGTATTGAGTAGCCAAGAATTGCACACAATACTCCAGGTGTGGCCTCTCCACAGCTGAGGAGAAAGGGAGGATCACCTCCCTTGACCTGCTAGCAACTCTTCTCCTGATGCAGGCCAGGATCCCATTGGCCTCCTTGGAAACAAGGGCACATGGCTGACTCATGGTTAACTTGTTGTCAGTCAGGACTCCCAAATTATTCTCCACAGAGCTGCTTTCCAGCAAGTCAACCCTTAATTTGTCCTGGTGCCTGGGGTTATTCCTCCCCACATGCAAGACCATTCACTTGCCCTTGAGGAACTTCATGACATTCCTCTCTGTCCAGCTCTCCAACCTGTCTACGTCCCTCTGAAGGGCAGCACAGCCCTCTGGAATGTCAGCCACTCCACCCAGTTTGGAATCATCTGTAAACTTGCTCAGAGTGCACTCTGTCCCCTTGTCCAAGTCATTGATGAACAACTTGAACAGCACCGGGCCCAGTACTGACCCTTGTGGGACACCACTCACCCCATTTATCACCACCCTCTGAGCTCTGCCTTCCAGCCAGTTCTCAATCCACCTCACTGTCCACTCATTTAACCCACACTTCCTGAGCTTCCCTATGAGGATATTATGGGAGACTGTGTTGAAAGCCTTGCTGAAGTGAAAGTAGACAACATCCACGGCTCTCCCATCGCCCAGCCAGCCAGTCACCTCATCACAGAAGGCTATCAGGTTTGTCAAACATGCCTTCCCCTTGGTGAATCCATCTGACTGCTCCTGCTCACCTTTTTTTCCTTCACTTACCTAGAGATGGTCTCAAGGATGAGCTGCTCCATCACCTTTCCAGGGATGGAGGTGAGGCTGACTGGCCTGTAGTTTCCTGGGTCCTCCTTCTTGCCCTGTTTGGAAGGCTGCAGTGTCATTGACTTTCTTCCAGTCCTCTGGTACCTCCTCCACTCTCCATGATCTCTTGAACAGTGGCTTAGCAATAACACCTGACAATTCCCTCAGCACTCTTAGATGCATCCCATATGGGCCCGCAGATTTATGGGTTTGCCTAGATGATCTATAATTCAATCCTCCTTGAGCAGTGGAAAGTCCTCCTCTCTCCTGGTTCTCTCTCTTGTGCTGGGGCTCTGTAGTTCATGCAGACTAGCCTTAGCAGTAAAGACTGAAGCAAAGAAGGCATTTAGTAACTCTGCCTTCTCTGCATCCTCCATCACCAAGACACTCATCCCATTGATCAGGAGGCCCACATTTTCCCTAGCCTTTCTCTTTCTGCTGAAGTATTTGTAGAAGCCCTTCCTGTTGATCCTGAAGTCTCTTGCTAATTCTAATTCCAAATGGGCCTTGGCCTTCCTCGTTGCATCCCTGCATTCTTTGACAATGTTTCTACATTTTTTCCTTGTGGTCTGACCATTCTTTCACATTCTGTATGCTTTCTTCTTCTCTTTAAGTTTTCTCAAGCTCTCCTTGACCACCCACACAGGTCTCCTGCCCTCCTTACTCAACTTCTTTCTTGTAGGAAAGCACCGATCCTGAAGTAGAAAGGGGTGCTGGAATTTTACCCGTATCTCCTGGACCCCCTTTCCTTCTAGGACCCTGGCCCAGGGGAGTCTTCCAATGAGGTCCCTGAAGTTGTCGAAGTTAGCTCTGTTGAAGTACAGGGTTGAAATCTTACTTCTTGTCCAGCATCCTCCTCGCAGGATTGAGAATTCCAACATCTCATGGTCACTGCAGTCAAGACTGCCTCCAACCTTCACATTTCTGACCAAACCATCTCTGTTTGTTAGTATCAGGTCTAGCAGTGCCCCTTCCCTTGTTGGCTCATCAATCGCCTGCATCAAGAAGTTATCTGCAGTGTTCTGCAGGAACCTCCTAGACTGTCTGTTCCTAGCTGTGTGGTTATCTCAGCTGACACCAGAGTGGATGAAGTCCCCCATAAGAACTAGGGCCTGTGATCATGAGGCTTCTTGCAGCTGCCTGTAGAAGGTCTCATCCACTTCCTCTCCCTGATCAGGAGGCCTGTAGTAAACTCCCACAACCGTGTCATCCTTGTTGGACTGACCTTTAATACTCACCCACAGGCTCTCAAATAGTGCTTTGTCCTCCGTTATGCTGAGCTCCATACATTGCAGTTGCTCTCTCACGTAAAGAGCGACTTCGTCACCTCATCTTCCTGACCTGTCCTTCCTGGAAAGCCTAAAGCCATCTATGGCCATGTTCCAGTCATGAGAGCTGTCCTATCATGTCTCAGTAATTATGATGCGATTATGGCCCTGCAATGGCATACGGATCTCCAGTTCCCCTTGTTTATTCCCCATGCTATGTGTATTTACATAGAGGCATTTGAGTTGGGCTCCCTATGTGCCTCCCATTCTAGCTGGGACAGCTGCACCTTGGCTACGTGGGCCTTCAGAAGGTCTATTATTTTCCCAATTATCCTCTTCAGGCTTAGGGTGCCCTACACAGGCTATGGAGTTAGGCTGCTGCAAGTGGCACGACAGGCCATCACCTACCCCATAACCTGCTTCCCCGATGATACCCCCCTCCGCCCTCAAATCTAGTTTAAAGCCATCTTGATGAGCCCTGCTAGCTCATGTCCCAGGAGCTCTTGTATGCCCATGAACTCTTATATATCATAAATTGTCCCAGTCTATTGCATAGAAAACATCTCAATCTAGGCAGGACAAACTAGAAACCAGAACAATACAAAATCAGCCCAGTACATACTAAATCCATTAAAAGCTGATTAAATTATACATCTTAAAGTAATAAGAAATTTGACACATTTATTAAGCCACCACACACATATTTGGAGTTTGCCTTAGGCCATTTAGTGTTTTCCTTGGGGACAAGGAAATCAAAGAATATTTTCTGGTGACTTTTTCTAACAAGTAGAACTAGTTTAAGTGGTACAGATTCCTGAGAAAATTAGCAAAATGAAATCTCTATATAAGGCCATATATATAAGGATATATGTCTGAGGCCAAACATCTCCGTTTAAAAATGTAGATCTCACTAAACCAGAAAAATGTAAGTCTGAAAAGGTTTAGGAATAAAACAGCTTGTACATTTTATTGTAATTAATTAATTAATTAATTAATTAATTTTGTCTGCTGCAAATTATCGCAAGTGCTCTATTAATTACAAAAATGGGAAATATTATTTTGTCTTTACTTGAGAAATATGTGGCGGGAGTAGGTGTTTTTTTTTTAATAGCTATAAAATTTCCAAAATGCTGAGGTAAGTCACATGATTTCCCTCTCTTTATTAGTTCACTTCTGATTCCAAGTTTTTAACCAGATATCACACTATAAATGACTTTTTACTCTTATAAGCACTAAGAATCAGACACATCTGTATAAAACCTATGTGCATAATGCATACTGTCATAAGATAATATCTGCATATAAGAGGTAATAAAGCACTTTTTTCAGTGTACTTCTTTCCGTATAATGTTTTACTTCATAATAGGGGGATGCACATGTTATAGAACCTGGCTCTGTGAATAAACCTCTGATCTTCTTTTTCCCCATTCCTACCAAAGCTGCAGTAAAACATTGTTGCTTTATCCAATTCTTCTAACTTCATCCTTTTTTTTTTTATTTTTGAGTGAAAGATTGTTCTTTAGTTTCTGATAAACTCTCTTAATATTTTGCTGCATAGTAATTGAAGGTGTTTTTTTTCTTAAATACTGTGAATAAATCAAAAGTGATATATTAACATTTTATTTTGTACAATGGATTTTCTCAAACTTCTTTCATTGGAAAATTATAAATTCATATATACACAAAAATAATGTAGTTCACCAGCATGTGAGAAATACAGGTTTTGGAAATAAATTATGAAAATAATATATTAATTTAATGCTATTTTTTTTTCCCTCATGATCAGAAGCTTTGAGGGACAATGATAGTTTCTAATTAGCCATAGTCTGTCCATTTTCTAAAATGAATATCCAAGCAAATACAATTTGGGGTGTCTGTCAAACGCCTAGATGTCTGACTTACAGTCAGAGGTTTTTGGTCATTATAGCTCTGTTTGTAGAAGAGTTGACCTCATTAATTGCTGGAGCCTAATTATCACCTCATAGAGGAGATCAAAACATCCATGTAGAATGAATACAGAACTAGCATTTCAAGAATTGATTTCAAAATCTCAGTGATGTATTTCCATTTTTTTTTTTCAATTTCTTTTTCTCTTCAAATCATCTTTATAGGTTGATTTTCTCCTTTTTCTTTCCTTTGATCTCTTTCTTTTCTTTATTGGCCTTTCAATACCTGCAGGGCTACTGGTAATATAAATTATAATAAGAATCTTTGCGATGCTTTCCTTCCACAACCTTTGCATTCATTAAAAGAATTTGAATTTAGGGCCAAAAGTCTCTCTACTTTTGAAAGTGACAGATTGCAGCCTTTATTACAGTTTGCTAACAAATTACAATATTTCTCAAATTCTTTTCACATAAGGGAAACTGGATAAGATCATGGTTGGCAATGGTTTAAAACAATTTTAAGCCTTTTCTCAATTGATATGCTGAATTGTAATTTTCTTTCTGAAAATTCAAAGATGCCAGAGATATTCAGGAACCATTAAAGACCTCCTGTTACAGAGACAAGTTGCCATTATTCACCTGGGAAATATTTTCAGCTTGAACTTCTGGCTTCTACCATGATCACATCTTTGAAAGCTGGTTTTAAGATATGGCTCCTGACTCGCTCTTCCTAATTCTTTACAGGATAGCTGCATCTTGTTCAGAATCTGCTTAGCACCATTTTTATCAACTGTGATTGAAATAGTCAGGATATTGCTAAAGAGAGATTGCCTAGATGATTACATACTAACTATCTTCCTTCCCATTGTGCCTAGATGCTGAATTGAATGTTACTAGCTAAACTGCTGTTTCTGTTCCGCTACAAAAAATACAGTGTTAGATCCATGTGGAAGCTGAGTCTAGGTGCCTGCAGAGTCACATCTAAACTAGGTACTGTGCACCTAAGATTTTATACCTAACAAGTACTTGAGGCCAGTTAAATCAGATTTGGAAACATTCCAAAAAATCAGAAGGACTTTTATGGAGTGAGGAGGAAGAACAAACAAACAAACAAGCGAACAAACAAACAAACAGAACTCCAGGGTATGCCACACTGTCAGGTAATAAAAGAACATGAATGGAGGTGCAGGATCCAATCACTGCTACCTCACTGTTAAGTGTTTGATCAAGGACTAAGAAAGCTTGCCAAGAGCTAGAGTACGAGCTGTTTGCAATGTATCTCTACAGGAAATAAATTAGATGAGACAGCTATATCCCAGTGGATCACTGAGCATTCATAATCACCTGTGGCTTTGTCCCATTGCTGGGACTATTCAGTTATATTAGATCGCAAGGTGCTATGAAGCTCTGTGCTAGCAGAGCTGGAGTAGTCCTCCTTTGCTATTGTGTCACAAATGGTGGGTGTTCTTAGTAGTTCAGCCTTCCTGGCTCATTCTCCACTGTCCAGTCTCCCAGTTTGTCAAAACACAGAGGTTGTTCTTTTTCTTTCTGTAGTCACATATTTCTCTACAACATATTCAGTCTCCTTTTGGATAGTTGTCTGCACTGACAGTAGTCCCTCAAAACATCTTACAGATACTTATTTCCTGTTGACACAGTAAAAGTCCAGTTTTTCTGGAGTAAACAGTAGCTTTAGCGTTCTTAAGCAGCCAAAATTGTCCATGTACTGCTGCATTATCCCATAGACCCCAGTGAAGTATTATGACTCATCAGAAAGCAAGTGCTTCCCAGAGCCATTGATACACATTTCTTCAACATTGAGATATTTTAGAGTTTGTGAAAGTTTTAATTGTTTTAAACTGATAATTATACTTGGAATACCTTAACCAATGGATATGCAGAGAGAAAACATTGATGGAAAACCAGGGAATGCTGTAAGCAGAGATGTGGTTGGTGCGCACATTCTGTCAATGAATGGAAACTGATCTAGATTATTTCAATGATATTTTGGAAGCACAAAAGATATTTCATTATTTTTTGTTTGTTTGTTTTGTTTTGTTTTTTAATTCCTTGCTTGTCTGTCTGAATGGGTTAAGCAAACAGGATAGGCAGCTTGATTTAGAGTGATTTAGAGGGAACCTGCCTGAAGCCTTAGATGAAGTGTGGTACTCTGTCAGAAACAATGCAGTCAGAAAGGGCATACAGGTGGAAGATTTCTTTTGGGAACAACTGAATGATTTCGAAATGGGTGAATTTGCTATAGGCACCTTTATGCAGATGTAGCAGTGGATAGCTAGCCCAGTTTCACGTTATTATATTGAAGTTTTAAACACCACATTCCTTAGATGAAAGTTACTGGCGTTAAAACCAGACACAGCATTACTGAAACTTACTATATTAAAAAAAAAAAAAAAAAAATCCATTATCTGAAAAGAAAGGAAGAAATATGACCTTGCCTCCTTGATATCAATGATGTGTTTTTTTATGGGGATATTAAATCTGCTGATCCCTTGTAAGAAATCATTGAGAATAAGCACATTCTTCTTAAGGCAGACAAATTAAAAGAAGATGCAGTCAAGATGTGTATGGGAAAGAGGAATAAGCATAACTGCTTATTTAAAAATTGCTGGGTAGATGATGCTGGATAGCTCTCGGTTAAAAGCTGGTGGTAAAACGGCTATGAACTATGAAACAATACCAAAAAGGGCCTCCTTATCACCGGTTAGGAGTAAGCAAAGCAAGTATACTTTTCTAAAATTATTCTAAAAAGAGAAAATACTAATTTCTTCACAAAAATGCTTAATACAATGCAAAAATATTTGCAGTGTTTTTCTACTTTCAAGTCAATCAGCTGCTACCGGATTCTGCTCATAATTTTCTAAAAGTCATCAAAAAATCCATAATATTATGGATTACATTACATAAACTGCTATGTGATTGCTATATTTTACTTTAGCTCCACATTCATGCTGAACCACTATGCTTAAGTTTACGATCCCATAAACCTGCCCTTTTGGATAGATTGTTTATTACTTATCATAAAAAGCCTTTGTCAGTCAGTCTTCCAAGCTACTACAAAAATATACTGGACATTTTTCTGTTGTCTCATTAAAAATATATATAGGCTTTGTGTGCTCTTTCTTTCTGCAGTGGGAAGTTGTTTGAACTGTATGTAGATTGTTATTCAATTGGAGATTCCTAATAAAAACCTGTTAGTATAACAGACCAACAGAATAGTAATAATAAAAAGTAGAAATTGTTTGTCTCTTTGTTTTACATCTGATTTTTAGCTGCTTTTTAAATTATTCCCTTCAGCAGATACACTCAACTTTGAGTTGTAGAACTTTGAACTTAAATGACCTCAACTTATTCAAGTCCTAGCATTAAACATTTTACCTGTAAAGACAGAGATAAACCTTCTCTTACCAATTTCTCTGTTTGTCTCATTTTTTTATTAAGAACTAAGAACCTGAATATTATCAGGTTGCTGCCATGCAAGTTAAACTGTTGCAAAACATGGCGAATTAAGAAGAATAACAATAGATCTTGTGTTTATACGGATATGAATTTAGATAAATGAGATAAGATGATGCAGATCAAGCATGGAATGCACTGGAATGTTTATTGTATTCTGCAGGTCCAGAGGCTTCTTGTAAAAATGCCTTGACCCATATACTAATTGGGTTTTGTTTGCAAGCTGTGATATATTTCTTATTCTCTGCATGCATACTTGCTTAGTTTTTACCTAGGTTCATTATCAAGGTTCAAAGAAAAATGTTTCTTTTTTTTTCAGCACTTGTAGATTTTCTATAATATAGAACTTCAAAGATGTTGCAGATTGCACAACTCCTGGGAATTTTTCTTCTCTTTTATAGAAGTTGTTGTGTCATCTCATGCCCTTGATATACATAAAAGCAAACAACTAATTCTTCTACCGCAAGTCTTCTAAGACTGATAGTACTTAGAAGGTACAGTACTTGCTTATGAAACTGGAATATTATCACTGAGCAAGGTATTAGAAAGGATGTCTGTGGGAGGCTTCCTGTTATGATTGCTGATAGGATAGTAACTCCATAATCCTTAGAAGAAAATGATGTAATCGTGCAACTATTTTTTAAAAAGCAGTTCTTAAAGTCACTAATGTATACATAGCAATTTAAACTTAGTAGAAAGCAATTTTTCATTTAATTTGTATATTAAAAATCAATGTGATTATCATATCTTCTTTTTTAATAAGTGAAAATGAATTCTTTTTATGAATATGTCAGTAAGTACATATAGTATCAAATCTCAAAATGGTTTCTATTTTAGGGAAACATTAGATGTGCATTCAGCTAAGGAGCATCTGGTAGACAGATGTAGAAGGCAATGAAGAATATGAAAAATTACCTAGGAAAAAGATATAGTAACCATCATGTTATGGTTGCAACTAACAATTTGCCTGACTAAAAGTTTAAAAATTTTTAAAACACTTTAAAAACTTAATTAACAGATTTTACTCAGGGTATAATACCAACAATAGCAAGCTAATAATATTTCATCTTTAAAAAAATCACAAGAGTTTTAATCAATGAAGAGTTCTGAACCTCCTTCTTTTGTACTAATGACCTTTCTAAACAGGAGAATCAGGAGAAAAAAATGAATTACTTAAAAGCCAGCACAAAATCATTCTCTTTCTCAGATTAACTTGTTAGGCAGCTATTTTTTAATATTTCATATCCATATTTAGAATATAGCGGTATATGTATACCAGTGGATTGGGTATACTAGACCATTAAGATCTCATGCTGCTTGATTTCAGTGCTTTTTAAATTATTTCAAGCATGTAGTCTTCACTTTAAAGATTTCTAATTGGTGTCAAGCCAGAATAACATAAATACTCTTTGGATAAGAATCTTGACTAAAGAAAATTGGCACATGATGACAAGTAAAAGATCTGGACTTCATTAATGGGTAGACCCATCAAAGCTTTTTTTCTTGTTAGTTAACTTCCAACTTTTAAAAATTAAACGTATAAATATTTGATGTAAAATATGGCCTATTACCTATAGCGGATAAATTAATGTCATACTTTGTGTATGTGTACGTGAGTGTATCCCACTTAAGGAAAATGATAAATCTTGGCAATAACTGCAAGGATGTTTGAGATTTTCTTTGTTTGTTCATTTGTTTTTATACTTTGTTTGTAGGGATTTAGACTATACTGAATAGTATACAGAAATGTCAAACATAAAGCTGAGCTTTCTCATACTCTTGCAAAACTGACTGGAAAGTAGCTAGTCTTTGGAGCACCAATATCATCATTCTGGATTATCTGATTTGCTCAGACTTTTCTAACAACTTCAATACAGGACAAGGTTGCTAGCTGTCTCATTGTTAGTTGTTAACTACTTTGCGGTTGACGACTTAAATAACCATCAAGGAATAGATGGCCTAGTACTCAGTATATTATCTGGTTGTCATCCATACAGCTATGTGGGGAAAAAATAATCCAATATTTGCCAGCTGGCATTTTTTGTCTGTATGGCCCACTGCCAACTGGCTGTCATTTCCTCAGTCACAGTGGAATGGAAAACAAGCTCCTTGCTGTACATACATACCCACTTCTGTTTGTACTTTGCCCCAGGAATAAACTAATTGCTGCTGTAAAACACTGCTCCCACCTTACCCAGAATCCACTTACGAACCCTGGGGGAGAGAGAGATGTAAAATAGTGCCAGCTGGCCTTTTGGCTTTGACTAGCCAATTAATAGTTGGCTGCCAATTAGTTGTTCATGCTGGAATATTTAAGAAAAAGTCTCCTGACATGTAAATTAGATTCAGTATCTATTGCTCATTCTAATCACTTGCAGCTTCATGAGTCTTAGACATTACAATTGAAAAAGAATCAATATGTCTTTGTCATCTCTCTCCCTGCCAATGCAGGATTAGTCTTCATTGTATGTTTACAGGATGTTGTCCAGCCTAGTTATGTCTCAAGTGATACATCTCCTAATTTTTCCCTTGGGAATTTAATCTGAAGTTGAACAGATTCTGTTTTCTTAAAAATTTCTTCATAGTCAGCCTAAATATTTCCTCTGTTCATTTATTCTCTTGCCTCATAACAGTCCTCCATTATGACCTTGTTTTTTCCCTTTCCATCTGCTGCTCCATTTGCAGTCAGAGACAAGTTTCTGTATTCCCTTAAGTGTTACAATTGCAGTTGGTCCTTCCTCTTATTGCTGAAAGAAGACACTCTTTGCTTTCTGTTACTAACAAATATACATATACACTCACATAAGAGAAAGCATTGCTTCCTGAAAAACATTTCTGTACAGACCCCTGAACTTACGCTAATTGCTTATAGGGTATGACTGAAGAGCTTAAGATATGACTTTATTCTGATTTTAATCAGAATTTCAATTCTCAACTCTCATTGTGAGTAAATTAGACAAAAAAAAAAAAGTCTTAGGCTTGTGAGGGAATAAATATTATTCCCTCTGTGGCAGTTTGAAAGCCGTGGTGGTGGTGAGGGAAGGAAATATCCAGTACTGTTTTAGCTACATGCCCGACTCTGACAGTATCAGATTCATGAGAAGTCTGGCAGCTGTAGGTCCGATTACCTTCCTAGGAGCGAATCGAGTTCCCAGATAGTGTGATCAACTATAAGCTCGACTCTGGCACTATCGGATTCACGAACAGTCTGCTCACCGTAGGTCTGATCAACCCCTCAAACAAGTAGTGGAGTTCACAAACAGCATGATTTATTCAAATGCAACATTTACAAAGCAGATTTCAGATGCCTGTACAGGAAATTCTCTACTATAGCACGGGGTTTTTAGCCAGCTCTCATGTACGAATGTGCAATCATCACTCAGCCCAGAAGATGGGAGAGGGCTCTCGGTCTTGAGTCTCCTCAGGCAGCATCCCAACCCAAGGGGAGGAAAGGGGGATCAGCCTGTCAACTGACCCAGGAGTTACGATGGATTCTGCCTTCCTCTTCCTTTTCCTCCTTCATTCACCTTTTTTTGCTTTTCTTTACATTCAGGTGGAGCTTGGGTGACTATGGTCATACTTAATATTGTTATTGATTGGTGCAAAAGTTTCTTGCTTTCATTCAAAGGTACAGCCAATCGAAAATCCAGAGCGCATGCTCAGTGAGGAGTGGTCGTACCTTGGATGTGGGTAACTTTTGGGATGGAGGTGTGTTTTGACATTATAATGAGCTTATAATGAGCAAAGTTCAAGCAAAGTTCAACCGAAAGGAGTGATTTGCCACCCTTGCTGGCTCACCACTGGACATGTTATCATATATCTCCCATTGGGCAGCTGCTGTGCGGCTGATCGGCTGCCCAGCACAGGGAGAGCAACAGAGTTTGGCCATGGTGTCTTCACTCCATCCCATCCTCTATTACTCCCCTCTGCAGCTGCAGGGAGGGCAGGTTGCGGTGCCTAGGGAACCATGGAGGAGCAGAGTCCGGGCCTACCAACCCTCCTGGAAGTGGCAACTGTGTCTCACCCCAAGCAAGTCCCTGGAATGCCAAAACTGCTATTAGGCCCTAGTTTTTATCTAAGTTTCTCCTTTTCAAGAATTTTTTCCACACCCTCACAGTTATATATCACAAAAGTCATCAGCCATTTGATGCCCTACAATGAATTATAAAGGGCTTTCTTTTTTTCTTCTGAAAACCCTGCAATAATTAAATTTCTCTGACACAAGGATCCCATCTGGTTCTTGATACTGTATAATGTTCTAAAGGCCATATTAGATGCTTTCTTTTATGGTGAGTGTGCAGTTGAAATGACTGTCAGGTGCTCAATAAATAATAAAGCTGTCACAAAAGAGTAAGAGTGTAAACGAAGAAAAAGATCTCTTAGTATATCTGATTCAGTTGAGGAAATATTCCACAGGGGCTTACCATCCTGCAAGTAGCAATTACACAGGCTGAAAAATACAAATTCTTTCTAACTTGTTTTAAGAAGGAAAAGAGAAACATTCTTCAGAGTAAACAATTTTGTTGCAATTTCTTTAGACAGAAAGGNTAGTCTCAGAAGGCCAAGATGAGCACCAAGAAGGCCTCTGAAATATTATGTACAATTTTGATTATATTCCTTTCAGAGAGATGAAATCCAGTTGAAATAGGTCCAGAGAAGGGCTTTTAGCATAAGCAAAGGAACTGACAACCCAAATTAAAACTTGAACTTGATTTGATAATCTGTTAAAATGAACCTGGAGAAGACAACAACAGTTCTTTATCAATGTATCAACAAAAGGAGGATGGGATGAACATGAGGGAGAGAGAAATATCAAAGGACAATCTTGGCAGAAGAATGGATATACAAAGGCTATGAAAAAGCTTTATGCTGGAAATTAAAAGGTAAGTATTAATTGAGAGTAGAGCAAGTTTCTGAACTGAGAGTGGCACAAGTTTCTGGAGGAATAGAGGACACACAAATGAGGAAGTCTAACGTATTCACTCAGTGGATTATTAAAAGTGCTGAGAATAGATGGTATCTGGGAGGAGGCGCTTTCTACCAAGTTGCATAAACTCTTTCCAAGTAGTAATTTAGTAACTATGCTTTGGTAATTACTTGCAGGATAAATCAGGAGACAGTGTTTATTCAGAGTTATTGATAAAACAATCTTTCTAAGCTGAGCATACCAGCTGCTTTATTTTCTGTCTTTCTGCTAGTAAAGCTGGCCTTCTTTCTACTGCAGTCTCAAAGTGCTCTTGCACCCTTGCCTAGCAACTGGGACACTATTTCTTTTGAAACACCAACCAGGTAGCATTGAGGGTAAATAACTTTGCTCTTTTTGAAGTTTTGTGTAAGGGCTTTAGCATGCATGTTTTCCTTGTGGAGACTTGTATCTAACAATGATGATAGCTGCTGTAGAATTGGTACTGGGATGTTTTATGCTTTGCAGACTGCTAGAGCACTGTGCTTTTTTTTCACCTTATTGGCATTACTGTCATTCTCGGAAGTGACAAATTGAGGCAGCTGATTACACTGACTTGTTTGAATTTGCTAATTTATCCCTCTACCTAAGTAACAGAGTTCAGAAAGAAAGATGCTACATAACTTCCTGATTGTTGAGATGAATTGTTTAAATGTGAAGTTTCTAGCTTGATACAAGTTACTCAGATTTATAGCTCTTGTTCACTTACAATGTTTCTTTTAAGTGTCTTTCTCTGCAGTGGTATTCCTCAGAACAAGATTCTATGCTGTGAGTACACATATATATATACATACACACATACACATACACACTAAGGATTGCTGTGGTGTTCCTCAGAAGCACTGAGAGAAAATGTAATTTGGCTGTATATTTCTAGTCAAATCACAGGAAGGGTAGCCAACTTGCTTGATCCTTGATACATCCTTAGAAAAAAAAATTATCTCTCTCATTTTTATCTGTACATTCCTCTAAAAAAAAAATATGTTTACTATCAGCAATGAAACTGTTCAACATACTGAACCAAAACCCGATTATAATAGCAAATACTTTTTCTGGATGGAATTAGTTAATTTCCTATTAAATGCAAATAATATGAAAAGAGAGATAATATAAAATATAAAGCATATGAAAAATTTCACAAAAATAGACTGAGCTGAGGAAGCAAAGAGTAGGGTTTAGAATAATGCCATTGCTAATCTGTAGTCTAAAGACAACAAATATTGAAAGAGTATAAATACCACTTTCATAGAGTTGATGTTAGTACATAATAAGTCAAAAGCAGAGACTGAGATATTTTGCAGAAACAAACTGTGCAGATTTCACTAGAGCCTTAATAGTTTATATATAAACACTATATATGTGTATGGTAATTTTTATAAAGCAGAAGAAGGCAGAGAGAGAATAAAAAATGCTTGGGAACAGGATGAGCACACTGTAAAAGGGAATACTTGAGTTCCAGTCTTTGATATTTGACATAGTTTATCTATTTTAGCTGAATGACTGTTTCATGAAACATATACCTTTTGCTAAAATTTCTATTAATTTTCTTTCCACTATTTCTAATCTTTATGTGTATGGTTAGGCCAGAATCCTTTTATTTCCATTTCATGTATAGTTTCAAATCTACTCATCAACATTTTTGCAGAACTGTCTTGACAAATATTCATGTTCTAATGCTTCTGAAGTCATCTGATTTGTGTTCTGCATCTTTCTTCTTTGTTGATGTGAATAATATTCTTTGGCCTTGCAACTTGCAGTTCCCAATTTAGTTCAATGGCATACTTAAAAGTGTGGAAAATCCAGCTGTTCGTAATAAATAAACACAATATCACTTTGGTGTTTGGCTCAGAGTGAATCTATGTGGAGAAAAAAGCTTAAGCAATATCACCACGGTGCTTCCCTCAGATGGAATCTATGTGGAGAAAAAAGCTCAAGAGTGATACTATTCAGACTTGATCCATGTTTTGTAACACTACTTATATTGTTTCAGGAGCCTGTCTAGTTGTAGACAACATATCTACCTTTTAGAGCAGCAAATTTTATTACTGTCATCAGAATGGCTTTCTAGGTGTTAAAATACATCTGTTATGTTATTAATTGATAACCTTTCCTTCTTTGTCGCTTATTTAGTGAGAACTAGAGTTAGAAATGTATTCAACTCTTAGACACACATCTTTCCTATACATGCAGAGTATCTTTCTGTATCTATTCTGTGTTCAAAATATTTCCTTCTCCTTACCACACACACCTGAGATTCAGAGTCAAATATACGTTGATTTTTATCTTGTAGTTTAGAAAAAAAAAAAAAAACTGCTTGGTGTCTATCTATGCAAAACCTGGTGCTTCTCAGAACTAGGTGCAAACAAGAATGCACTGTAAAATTCTTTGTTCCCAAGACACTTTTCCAGAGAGGCATTTACTATCATCTTTGGCAGAGCTACCATTTTAGCCGTCCTTTGTACAAACCTGGCATCACTGTGGAGTACTTATGTTTTCATGAGTTCATGTTTTCTTTCCAAAGACCTCATTTCATGGAAATATAACTCTATAATGTAGCTCACTGGACAGAATTCATAACACTTGAGGGCATGTATTCAAAATAATTTTCAGTGTTTAAAAAGCCTAGACCAGAATGCCTATGAAGTTATTTCATTTCTTGGTTTGGGGTACTAGATAGCCATAAAGATTTAAATTGTATTCCCACTGCCCCTGTTAGCATTTTGACTTTTAGTTTTAGAACAAACTGATCTTAAATCCAATGCACATCACGTACTTGTAGCTTCAAATCTCGGGCAGGGTAGGAACAAAAGTTATTTTAAGATTCATATCAAAATACTGAACTCTCTCCAGTAGCTACATGTCTCTCTTGTACTGGAGACCCCAGAACTGGACCCAGCACTCCAGATGTGGCTTCACCAGAACTCAGTAGAGGCAGAGATTCACCTATCTCGAGCTGCTGGCAACATTCTTCCTACTACAGGCCAGGATCCCATTGGCCTTCTTGGCCACAAGGGCACATTGCTACCTCATGGCAACCTTCTTGTCTACCAGGATGCACAGGTCTACCCACAGCCTGTACTGGTACATGGAGTTATTCATCCCTAGGTGCAGGACCTGCATTTGCCTTAGCTGAACTTCATGAGGATCCTCTCTGTTCATCTCCCCAGCCTCTCCAGGTCTTGGAATAGCAGCACAGCCCTCTGGAGTATCATCCACTCCTCCCTGTTTTGTATCATCAGCAAACTTGCTGAGGGGATACTCTATCCCAGATCACTGGGACCATCCAGGTCACTGATGAATAAATTAAACAGGACTGGACCAAGGACTGACTCCTGGGAACACCACTAGCTCCAGGCTTCCTACTAGTCTCTGTGTCATTTATCAAAACATTCTGAGCTCCGCCATCCAGCCAGTTCTCAATCCACCTCACTGGCCACTCACCTAACCTGTACTTCCTGAGCTTACCTGTGAGGAAACTATGGGAGACAGTTTCAAATATGTTTTGCAGGGGAAGCGAGAAACTCAGGGTACATCCTGTGTATTGTGAAGTGTGAGTATGTTAGAAATTTGCTCGAGAAAGGAGAAATTAGAGAAAAAACTAGGGCGTACCGGAAGTTCTGGCATTACAGAGGCTTGCTTGAGATGAGAGACAGTTACCACTTCCAGGATGGTTGGTATGTACAGAATCTACTTCTCCACGATTCCCTCAGCAACACAATCTGCCCTCCTAGCACACGCTAATAAGAGTAAACGAAGAGTGGATCAGAAGAGAGACACCATGGCCAAACTTTGTTGGACTCCCTGTGGAAGTGGTAACATGATGGTGCTGAGCAGTTGATGAGTGAATGGAGCAGAGTGAAGACACCATAGCCAAACGCTGTTGTACTCCCTGTAGAGGTCGCGACCTGGTGCTACCACACAGCTGATAAGTCATAGAGTACAATAAGATGTTTGGTGCTGGGTCAACAATGTTGGCAGATCAGTCCCTTCTGATGGGCTTTGCTCAAACTTCTCTTCATTCTAATCTCACTGTAATACCAATTCACAACCCTTCCCAGAAGTTACCCACCTCCAAGGAATGACCACTTGTCACTAAGCATGTTCTCTAGATTTTCTACTGACTTGAGAGACTTTTTAAACCAATCAATTACAAAAGTATGACTACAGTCACTCAAGCTAAATGTAAAAATAAATATATAAAAGCTGAACAAGTCGATGGGCTGAGCCCCTCTATTCCCCTCCAGTCGAGAGGCCACCTGAAGAGACTCCTCAAAGTTGAAAGCTCTCTCCCATCTTCTTGGGTGAGTGATGGTTGCACATTTGTACACTAGGTACTAGCTAAGAATCCCACACTCTAGTGAGAATTTCCTGTACTGACTTCCGAAGCCTGCTTTGTAAATGTTGCATTTGAATAAATCATACTATTTGTGAACTCAATTCATTGTTTTGAAGGTGATTGGACCTACAGTAAACAGACTGTTCGTGAATCCTGTACTGCCAAAGTTGTGCCTATCTACCACAGTATATGTATCTCTGTTAAGAGATGAGCCCAGCTGCCTCCAAGCCCTCTAGCCTTTGAGGACCAGCTAGAATGCAAAGCATCTCTTACCAAATTTGCCTTTTCCTTCAAACCACAACATTTTGAATAAAATAATGATTGCTTTACTCACTCTATTTCTGTCCCTTTAGTAAACAAGCAAGGAAAACTAAGGGTATCTTTTGCCACTTGGAATCCTCAAGAGGATTTTTTAAAGGTAATGTGTGGCAAATTTCCAAAAGACCATTTTTGGAATCTCACTTATCTACCACATCACTACATACAATTAGCTGTATTCTGCTATAGTACAATATAGAAAGACTTAAGCTTCCTAGACCTTAGCCTCTGCATTTAGACCTGAAGTATCCAAAATGCATTTTCTGTGATACACAAATTTCAGTTAAACTGTAGCAGACAGAATATTTTCTTGTTCTAGACATATAAATATCTTAAAAAATCTTTCTGCTGGCCCTTTTATCCTGGTATTGTACTACATTATGTTTGACTAGCTAATTTCACCCTGTGCAGCACTGATCTGAAGATTATATAATCCTGCAGCTGTTGATTGCTTTTAAAATGTGAGGTATACATCTGTCAAAACTTCATTTCACACTTCATCATGCATTGAGGTTTTTTGCTGAGTCTATTCATTTTCACACTACAGTTCCCCACAGATGACATTCAACAATTAAAGGTACCTTGTAAAATTATACCCTACCGATTGTACTGTGGTCTGTCTTCATCATTTTAAGGATGTCTGCCAGAGAGGCTTAAAAATGATTTTAGACTAAAGTATGTCATAGAATGAGGTGAAACAAAAAGAATTAGCGCAGCTTTACTTCACAAAGGAAAGAACAACAATGAAAAGGAATACTTTGGCTCAATAAACATATATCTGCAGAAAGTTAATGTCACAATCACAAATAAATTTTGTTAGGTCTTGGCTGAAACATTTGTTTTACTCTTAGTAACGTTCCTGTACTTCATGTTCTAGTAAACTATTACATTGAATTCTAGCTGTCATATGATCTCTTTTACACTTCTTTCCAGTGTTTGGTGCTGTTTTGGGAAAACAGAAAAATAAAAGTTTGTCACCCAGCTTAAGTTCTGGTGAATTATCTCTTCCCCTATTTTGCTGAATCCCCTGTCTGCCTTTTTTTTTTTTTTCCACACCCTCCCTGTGGGGCAGAAGAGAGGAAGGTAAAGTGAGGGAGGAGGAGAAGGTGGGTAGAAGGCCTGGAACATATTTGCCGTGGAAAGCCTTATGAACATTAGATAAATAAAGTAGCCAGAGGCCAATACCTTACAGAGAGAGAAGCAGGGCAGAAATGATCAGATGACTGCTGCTGTCAGCATTTTGTCATCCATATTGAACTTTCTGAAATTTTAAAATATTAGGAGAGGATTTCAGCTAAATAACTTGTGCCAGCTGTATTAACCCTAAGCAGCAAGGTCAGCATTTCTTGCAACATCATTGCCTGATTATAACATGGATGGCAAATAAGGATGTGTGTGCATGTGCGGACATGTGTTTATGATTAAACTGTTGCTCTTATGTTTTGATTTCAACTTAAATTTAGATATTTAAGGTTGAAAGGTGGGTACAGATAGAATTGAATGACAACAAAGGCAAGGATCATCTAACATGACACACAATCTTTTAACTTTAACAAGAGGAGAAATTCAGATATGATTTTGTGATGTAACACTAGAGGGATGTTCGGGTTTCTTTCAAATTTGGGGTTAACCTGTACCGAAGTCAATATCATCAAGTGGGAGAATTTATCAGCAACTAGAGGTTATGACAAAGTTAACAGTATACCAAAGGTGGAAATGTAACAAAGCCCAGAATATATGTACGTATCAGAACTCCACAGTTCAATTAGGGCTGCGTAGTACAATGACTGCTTCTCGAGGGCCTCCCATTCTGAACAGTTTTCTTGGATTCTCAGGTAATGGGTGCCTGACGCAGTGACTGCTCTTGTTCCTATGAGCCACCACTTTGGTATAGTTTTTTCTGGTTTCTTCTCATCATGCTGGTGCTCCCTGATATCATCACAGGCACCTAAGCTGATGGGTGGCTCCTTGGGTCCACTGGGCATCTGAAGATGAGTTGAAGTCCACAACACTACATATGTGTGTGCCTTGATTACTCTCGCAGACAGAACGATGCCAGCCCCCAGCTTCACCAAGACAATGCAGCTCCAGTCAGTACTTGTGTATATAAGTAGGTGATCTGGTGATCAACCCACAGACATGATCCTGGGTGGTAACATGCCCATTAGCAGGTCATTCTGTGGGGGAGGGCTTCACAGCACCCAGAACTCCATGCTATGGGTCTGCAGTGTCACTTCTCCTCTGCCTGAACTTGTCCAGCTCTGACTGGACAATGCTTAAGAATATGTAAGAATGCTTAAGAAATGCTTAAGAATAAGTATTAGCATAAGAAGTAGGAGAATGTTTAAACACGAAACAAATAAATAATGCTATCTGGTGTTAGAGTGAATTGTAATGACATCTTATCTCTTATCATTCATTTCTGATATCAGGAATTCAAAGCAGATGTTGAAAAATTTGCTAAGGTTCAAAGAAGGTCATTAAAGGACAGGAAAAAATGCCAGCAATGAAAGATTTCTTTAGCTTATTTTTTAATATTAATGTCTGTTTAATTTATTAAAGAGAAAGTTAAATGGTGACTTGGTGACCATCCCAAAGAACAGAGGAGGACAGAAATGTCACAGAAGTCATAATGTGTAGAATACAAAAGTATGTACAGGAAATCTGTTTCCTGTTAATTCTGCCTAGACAAGTTTGGGAAGACTGCATAGTTTGTGATACAAAGTTAATGTCACTGGTTATGACTCTGCAAGAAAAAAAAAAAGACTTTCTGTAATAGTGGTGATGTAGGCAAGGAATTAATTATTGCGCCTTTGTTTCAGGATAAACATAAGAAGCATATGAACACTTCTATTGAAATAAAATGGTCAACACAGTAAAAGTGAGTATCTGATACAGTAGTAAATACAAGACAGGTCAGAAGTTAAGCTGTCTTCTTAAAGAGACTGAAAGCATTTTAGGCTGAATACAATGCAGAGAACAGTGCATTAACCTCATGGAATTGGTAGCAACTGCAAGTGAAAGCAGACAGAAATGTACAGATGTAGATACAATGAGAACAAAAGAGGTATTAGCAGCCAGGACGGCAGACAGAACTTTTTTGGGGAAAAATATTAGATAGTAAGTTACCTGCAACTGTGAACAGAAAAATTGTTGCTGCTGTCTGAGGCCTTCTGCACTGAGATGTGTAAATAAGCAGGACAACACAAAACAATTTTTTCCTCTTTATAAAAATACTGAACATCTCAAATAGTGGCTAACTCTTTGAGATACATGGCTATTTTTCTTAACTATCATTTCTTAAGAGCTGTCTTTTCTTGAGGATTACCTTTTTTAGATGTATTTTGAAATGTGTTATCTTGTAAAATGAGCTATTACAACATATCAGAGGTAATAGCTATTTTAAATAATTCTTTGTGAAAGAAAATATAAATCAAAAATTAGATGTATAGTGGAATAGCTAATGTTTTCTAAATTATTGTCTAAAGATGTGGTTAGATATATGAATTTGAAGAGAAAAATAATTTTTAATGCAGTGAAATTTTGGCATTCATGAAGTACAAAGTTATACATCACAGTGAGGGCAAGAAAACTAATTAAGTGATGAGCTAGATGCTGTTATACTTTTATATTACAGAAATCAGCAGTTCAAATCAAACAGAGAATGAAAATCAAGGATATGTCCATGGGTTTCAGACAAAACAAGAAGAGTTACACAGTAATTTTACAAAAATCTTAGGATCAGTCGCATAGCTTTACTTAGGGTTAAAATGACCTACAGAACTGCACATTACATAAAATTTTGCATCCAGTTTAAAGTCTTGTCACTTACTCTCCTACCTTTTAACTGAAAAACAGGATCTGAATACTTTTTAACTTTGGAAAGGGGAATGCAAGAAGTATCTTATATGTAAAGCTTCCTCATTGGAAATGAATTAGTATTTACAAAGATTTTCTTAAACTTTCTAAATAGCTCTGTTTCAATTGTTATTTACATATTATTTAGGATATATTTTGTGTGTTAAACACACTATTTCTTCACCCTACCTGACCACTCCATTCCCCAAAATTAACTGGATCTGTGAAAGGTTAATGAAAATCTGTACTGCTGAAATGTTTTGTTGAATTGTAATAGGGCACTGTTGAATAATCCATGTGATTCCCATGTGAATGGAACCTTCAAACCTTACAAGTAGCTACCAAGTAGATCCATGAACCTACTTATGAGGCTTGCATTTCTTTACGTGGAGAAAGGAGATGTGCAAGATGATCTGGATGACAGGTTTGGACAAATAAAACAATTTATTATTTAATGTAATTTGGTGCATGATTTTTAGGGTGGAAAAGATGTTTACTGATATTTTAAAGGAAATTTTCAAGACTAATATTGAAAATTTCACTTGTTTTAGAACATGGCAACCATACATGTTGCAATTAATTTCTTCTGCCATACATATAAATAATAGGAAATATTTGGATGTTTTTCAGTCATCCTAACTGAGATGTAGAGACATTGAGTGTGGGGTTTTTTTTTGAAAATTGTAGAAATAGCTGGTGTTCAGAATAAAACAGAGTCTTTCTAAATGTAATGAAAGTTAGTCTTTATTTATTTATCTTTTTAATACTAAATAGTATTTATTTATTTATCCTGAACGTCTCAGTTGATTAGTACTGCATTCAATAATGATGTGTTCCTGTTTAAATTGCATAGTGTGGCTTTTTTTGTTTGTTAGGTTTGGAAATTAGGGGTGTCTTCTTCCCCGCTTTGTAGGTGCAGGTGCAGGCACTGGAAAAAATGTTGCCAGGCAAGCAAGAATAGCACAGCTATTTTGCACAGTTTAACGAGTCTGACCAAACACAGTGGAGAGAGTATAATGGGTTCAGCTGAAATGTATCCTAACTAACGCAAGCTCACCTGCCCTAGTAACTTTAAAAATATAAATTTTCAGAATATTATCAATTGTTATCTGGTTATTTGGTTTCGATGTTTCATAGTTCTTGCAGCTTTTTAGTATAGGGGTAGTTGCAAATCTGTAAGAGGAGAGGTGTGATTGTTACAGCTTAAAAGATTGCATTTGCCACAATAAAATATGGTATCTCTTACAGATGGACTTCTATTTCAGAAAACATTGAGTTAGAGAATATGTATGTAAACAGGGAAGATAGGGAATATAATATAAGCAAACAGTACAGCAAGAAGACTTAATTTTAGATGTTAGTCAGAGCTGGACAAAAACCTTCCACAGACCTGTGCTCTAATAGGAAGAAAACTGATATTGTAAATGGGATTAACAATGTTGACAAAATTTAGTAGCTACTGCTGGTAGAGTAGCTACTGGCTCCTGCCAGGTTTTGATTATATTGCAAGTATTGTGTAGACTGATATCCACCTATTTAGGAAATTTTTACAGCTTTGTTTTAAGCTCTCTTACAGCTTTGGATTAGATCCTTATGTGCATGAGATAAGATGGAAAAGAGAAGTACTTGTGCATTATTCTCTTCTTTCATGGAGTAGCTTCAAAACTGTTCTAAATAGTTATAGGAATAGCAACTTACATAGATAATTCTTTTGGTCCAGGACTTAGATGTATTTGTCTACCTATGCCCTGGCCAAATCTGAAGTTATCCTATGAACTGTGCAGGCTGCCTCCATAATCAAAGTGCACTGATCACGCTCAATGATTTGTTGCAAATAGGGATATAACCATAACTCTACATTTTCCTACCCTTTTCTGTATCATTTCTTCTGGAGGAAACAAGATTTAACAACCCTTCTAGGTGTGATGTTCACAGGAACAACCTTCAGCATGTCCTTGAAAAGGTATAGGTGTTGTCTGTTAGGTCTATGTACAAATACTTTTTCAACGGCCTACAGAGAAAGTAAATGATAGTTATTTTTTATAGGCCTCTTGAACTCTAGATGCTATAGAGTGCTCCATTATTTGAAGTGTACAAATTTAAGGCCAGAAGGATTGAGGGATTTGTCATTCAAGATATAAATGTCTGATTTATACAGTAACTCTGTCCATAATCTTCAGGGGCTATACTGGAGTCTTCCCTAAAATGTTTCTTGTGATGTTGGAAAGAAAACAACTTTAGTTTAACGATAAATCTCGGAACTTAGGTAGGGAATAATAACATGATGAAGTGAAAACCACAGTTAGTTTTTTTTTGCACTGATCAGTGATCCCTTTAGTATTAAGAAAACATTGGAAGTTAGAAGCAGATGTATAAATAGATAAATAGCTAAGAATACATGTTAGGATGGAGATGAAGAAATAGTCTTGTGAAAGAAGACTGAGTAACAAACTGGAAGGAAGGCTAGTTTGGTCATGCTAATTACTCTGTAAGAATGTTCAGGGACAGTATATCTGAAATAATTCCTCTAGACATAAGGTCATTTGTCACAGCACTTTTTCTCTGAAAAAAAAGAAGAAACTGCTAAAAACATTTTCAGTACAAGGTCTGCTTAAAGAAGGTTTTGTAAAATGGAAAATACTCTCTTACGGAATGCTCCGAAAAGCATATTTCTGTGAAAATGTCATGATATTCTATTTCCTTTTATCACATATTTAAGCAATTTGTTTGTTTGTTTACAGATGTTAACTTAGTTCTTTTAAAGATAGTGTGAAATTTTAATTTCTAAAGTCATCATGAAGACTAGAGCTTCCTAAAAAAAATTAAATACCTTAAAAATATCTGAAGAAAATAAAATAAGTTTTTTCACATTGATCACTCATTTTTATTGTGAATGGGGGCAATAGCTTCCATTCTGCCTCATATTCTCAGAGGCAACTATTACAAGCTTTACTCTAATTGCCAAACACCAGATATTTAGGAAGACATTGAGGTAATTAACTTTAATTCTAAAGTGTATTCAGAAGCAGAGAGTCATAAGCTTAAATGCAGATTTAATTGTCTGCATGTGGGCTTACTTGCCTATGAGGAAGTTACAAGAGACAGCGTCAAAACCCTTGCTGAAGTCAAGGTAGACAATACCCACTGCTCTTTGTTCAGCCATTCATTCCATTGTAGAAGGATACCAGATTGATTAAGCATGATTTCCTTTTGGGGAATCCATGTTGACGTTTCCTAATCACCTTCTTTTTATCCACATGCTGAGAGATCCTGTTCCATCACCTCTCCAGGGATGTGGGTGAGGCTGACGGGCCTGGAGTTGTGTGGGTCTTCCCTCTTATCCTTTGTCATAATTCACATGACACTGTCTTTCTTCCAGTCCTCAGACACCTCCCCTGTCCTCCCTAACCTCTGTGGACTGTAGGTCCGATTGCCTTCCTAGGAGCGAACGGAGTTCCCAAATAGTGTGATCAACTGCAAACCTGACACTGGCATTATCGGATTCATGAACAGTCTGTCAGTTGTAGGCCTGAACACCTTCCAAGCAAGTAGTCGAGTTCACAAACAGCATGATTTATTCAAATGCAACATTTACAAAACAGGTTTTGGATGTTAGTGCAGGAAGTTCTCTATGACAGTGTGGGGTTTTTAGCTAGCTCTGATGTACAAATGTGCAATCATCACCCAGCCCAGAAGATGGGAGAGGGCTCTCAGTCTCCAGTTTCCTCAGGTTGCATCCCAACCAGGTGGGAGGAAAGGGGGATCAGCCCATCAACTGTTCCAAAATTTACGATGGATTCTTCCCTCTCACTTCTGAGTCTCCTCAGGCAGCGTCCTGACCTGAGGGGAGGAAAGGGGAACCAGCCCGTCAACTGATCCAGGGGTTATGATGGATTCTTCCCTCCTTCTCCTCTTCATCCTTAGTTCACCTTTTATACTTTACATTCAGATGGAGCTTGAGTGACTATAGTCATATTTACTGACTGGTGAAAGTTTCTAGCTTTCATTTAAAGGTACAGTCAATCAAAAACATAGAGAGCATGCTCAGTGAGGAGAGATCGTAACTTGGAGGGTATGGAGGTGTGAGTTGACATTATATTGAGCTTATAATAAGCAAAATTGAAGCAAAGTTCATCTAAAAGGAGTGATTTGCCACCCTTACTGGCTCAGCACCAGACATCTTATCATATATCTCCCCTTGGACAGCTACTGTGCAGCTTATGAGCGGCATTGCACACGGAGTGCAACAGAGTTTGGCTGCAGTGTCTTCCCTCCGCTCCACCCTCTGTTATGCCTCATTGCAGCTGCGAGGAAGGCAGATTGTGTTGCCTAGGGAATGGTGGAGGAGCACAGTCCGTGTACGCCAACCATCCTGGAAGCTTGCAGCCCAAGAAAACTTCTGAATTGCCAAAACTTCCGTTAGGCTCTAGTTTTTCACTGAGTTTCCCCTTTTCAAGCAGTTCTTCCACAGAGACCCACCCCATTCAGCAGCAGGGACACACTTTAACTAGTCATTCTTTTGCAGCTGATTTATTCATAAGAGACAAATAAATACAATACTCTTTAATTTATAATTAGCCATGAAATAACTGCTGCCATAAATCTCTATCATATTATGGAGCTGACTATGGAGTCTAGTGGATCTTACTGATTTTTGCATTTCCCTATTCATGAGAGCTACATCATTTCCTAAGTTTAAAAAAAAAAAAAAAAAAATGGCTGCTAGATAAATTGTTATTATTTATCTCAATTGGCAGGTACATGAGTAAGGAAAAGTGGATTGAACATGTCCAAATTAGGTGCAGTAAAATAAAATTATTATTGATAATTATAAAGTATTTCAACAGAATGTATATCTAAGTAAATCCAGGTTAGAGAGGTCACTAACAGAAAGAGCTATAGTCAACAAAGAAGGGATAAGAGCTAGTAAAAAGCTGTAATTAAAACAGCATTTAATTCACTGACTATCCCACCACCACTAGTTGAATGTTATTTGATCTTTCCATAGAAGGCAAATCAAGGACCTGGGTTAAGGATGTCACCAGGAAACTACCCTGTGGATGCCTACTTCAAGGACAGTAGTGCAGGATGCCTCATTACTAGATAATCAACCTCAAGGACAACAGTGCACGTGTACTTCAGCAAACAAGGAGAAAAAGGAGCTGTATGGCTGCTGTGGGAGCAAGAAGCTGATTGGATAGTCTTAGTGTAAGCTTATAGATTATTGGTTCATTCAGTAACTGTGCTATGCATTGTAGCGGGGACAGTGCATGCTAAGGCTTACAATAAATGCTATTGCTATTGTCCATGAGGCTCTAGCCCCTGTTCTTTGTAACTGGACCCTCTCTTCCCAGTCTGATTAGAACCACAGATGGGTCCATCCATTGATGGTCCTAAATGTGGGGGGGGAAGAAGTGGCAATGCATAGTCTGGGGGTAATCAAAAGGGACTTTAGGGAATTGGATCAGATGATCAGGAATTTGGACGTGTAGGTCATCTTTTCTTCCATTCTCCCCTGGCAGTAATAGAGAGAGAAACAAGAGGATACATGCCAGGTCATCTTTTCTTCCATTCTCCCCTGGCAGTAATAGAGAGAGAAACAAGAGGATACATGCCAGCAATACGTGGCTCTGTGGCTGGTGTCCTCACCACAACTTTGGTTTTTTTCAGCAATAGGAAGCCTTACCACCAGGCATGCTGGCATCAAATGGGATTCATCTCTCCCAAAGGAGGAAGAGGGTCCTAAGTCATGAGCTAGCAGGGCTCATTGAGAAGTCTATAAACTGGATTTGAGGGGGAGGGGGAATATCATCAGGGAAGCAGATGATAAGGTAGGTGGTGGCCTGCCATGCCACTCGTGCAACTCACCAGCCTAACTCCAGAGCCAGAGAAGGATCCCTGAAGCATGGAGAGGGAAAACAGAAAAATATGAGCACTACTAAAGACCCACACAGTGAAGTTACAGCTGCACCAGCTAGATAAGACTGGAACATTGGGAGCCCAGCTCAAATGCTTCTATGTAAATGTGTGTGCAGTTGCAGGGCCATGATCTCATTGCAATTACTGAGACATGATAGGACAGCGCTCATGACTGGAACGTTTCCATAGATGGCTTTAAGCTTTTTAGGAAAGACAGGTCAGGAAAGTGAGGTGGTAGCGTTGTTCTTTTTGCTTGAGAGAGCAACTGCAATGTATGGAGCTCTGTATAGGCAAGGACGAAATGCAAGTTGAGAGCCTGTAGGTGAGGATTAAAAGCGAGGCCAGCAGGGGCATCACTGTGGTGAGTGTTTACTACAGGCCTCCTGACCAAGGAGAGGAAGTGGATGAGACCTTCTACAGGCAGCTGCAAGAAGCCTCATGATCACAGGCCCTAGTTCTTATGGGGGACTTCACCCACTCTGGTGTCAGCTGAGATAACCACACAGCTAGGAACAGACAGTCTAGGAGGTTCCTGCAGAACACTGCAGATAACTTCTTGATGCAGGCGATTGATGAGCCAACAAGGGAAGGGGCACTGCTAGACCTGATACTAACAAACAGAGATGGTTTGGTCAGAAATGTGAAGGTTGGAGGCAGTCTTGACTGCAGTGACCATGAGATGTTGGAATTCTCAATCCTGCGAGGAGGATGCTGGACAAGAAGTAAGATTTCAACCCTGTACTTCAACAGAGCTAACTTCGACAACTTCAGGGACCTCATTGGAAGACTCCCCTGGGCCAGGGTCCTAGAAGGAAAGGGGGTCCAGGAGATACGGGTAAAATTCCAGCACCCCTTTCTACTTCAGGATCGGTGCTTTCCTACAAGAAAGAAGTTGAGTAAGGAGGGCAGGAGACCTGTGTGGGTGGTCAAGGAGAGCTTGAGAAAACTTAAAGAGAAGAAGAAAGCATACAGAATGTGAAAGAATGGTCAGACCACAAGGAAAAAATGTAGAAACATTGTCAAAGAATGCAGGGATGCAACGAGGAAGGCCAAGGCCCATTTGGAATTAGAATTAGCAAGAGACTTCAGGATCAACAGGAAGGGCTTCTACAAATACTTCAGCAGAAAGAGAAAGGCTAGGGAAAATGTGGGCCTCCTGATCAATGGGATGAGTGTCTTGGTGATGGAGGATGCAGAGAAGGCAGAGTTACTAAATGCCTTCTTTGCTTCAGTCTTTACTGCTAAGGCTAGTCTGCATGAACTACAGAGCCCCAGCACAAGAGAGAGAACCAGGAGAGAGGAGGACTTTCCACTGCTCAAGGAGGATTGAATTATAGATCATCTAGGCAAACCCATAAATCTGCGGGCCCATATGGGATGCATCTAAGAGTGCTGAGGGAATTGTCAGGTGTTATTGCTAAGCCACTGTTCAAGAGATCATGGAGAGTGGAGGAGGTACCAGAGGACTGGAAGAAAGTCAATGACACTGCAGCCTTCCAAACAGGGCAAGAAGGAGGACCCAGGAAACTACAGGCCAGTCAGCCTCACCTCCATCCCTGGAAAGGTGATGGAGCAGCTCATCCTTGAGACCATCTCTAGGTAAGTGAAGGAAAAAAAGGTGAGCAGGAGCAGTCAGATGGATTCACCAAGGGGAAGGCATGTTTGACAAACCTGATAGCCTTCTGTGATGAGGTGACTGGCTGGCTGGGCGATGGGAGAGCCGTGGATGTTGTCTACTTTCACTTCAGCAAGGCTTTCAACACAGTCTCCCATAATATCCTCATAGGGAAGCTCAGGAAGTGTGGGTTAAATGAGTGGACAGTGAGGTGGATTGAGAACTGGCTGGAAGGCAGAGCTCAGAGGGTGGTGATAAATGGGGTGAGTGGTGTCCCACAAGGGTCAGTACTGGGCCCGGTGCTGTTCAAGTTGTTCATCAATGACTTGGACAAGGGGACAGAGTGCACTCTGAGCAAGTTTACAGATGATTCCAAACTGGGTGGAGTGGCTGACATTCCAGAGGGCTGTGCTGCCCTTCAGAGGGACGTAGACAGGTTGGAGAGCTGGACAGAGAGGAATGTCATGAAGTTCCTCAAGGGCAAGTGAATGGTCTTGCATGTGGGGAGGAATAACCCCAGGCACCAGGACAAATTAAGGGTTGACTTGCTGGAAAGCAGCTCTGTGGAGAATAATTTGGGAGTCCTGACTGACAACAAGTTAACCATGAGTCAGCCATGTGCCCTTGTTTCCAAGGAGGCCAATGGGATCCTGGCCTGCATCAGGAGAAGAGTTGCTAGCAGGTCAAGGGAGGTGATCCTCCCTTTCTCCTCAGCTGTGGAGAGGCCACACCTGGAGTATTGTGTGCAATTCTTGGCTACTCAATACAAGACGGATGTGGAACTTCTAGAGAGGGTCCAGCATAGAGTGACAAAGATGATTAAAGGACAGGGGCATCTATCTTATGAGGAAAGAATAAGCGAGCTAGGCCTGTTTTGTCTGGAGAAGAGAACATTGAGAGGGGATCTTCAAAACCCACCTGAATGCAACAGTATGCCACGTGCTTTTGGTGTCCCTTCTTGAGCAGAGGGGTTGGACTAGATGATCTCTAGAGGTCCCTTCCAACCTCAATCATTCTGTGATTCTGTAAACTTGACATGTGATAAAACAGTAATTTTTCACTTTACGGAGAGTCTTGTTGTGGGGAAAATTTTATCACTAGATGTCATATTAACATCTGCATTATGTAAATGACAGACCCCTGTCTTTGGCAGTCAAATTCCTGTCTACAGGGCTTTGAGAGGTTTCTTCCATGGTCTTCTCACACAACAGCATGAAGATTGTTGATTATGATACAGTGTAGAACAGAAAAAGACACACTTGTCCATTCTATCCTAAAGAGTTTAATAATATTAAGTGAGCATAACAAAAGGAAGATCTCAGTAATGGTGATTTTGAAAGAGATCATTACAGTAAAGGACTCCATGCAAGTAGCTATTGTTTCAGCTGAAAACTTCAAATCTTATTTAAGCAATGATATCTATCAACAACAGCAGAAAACTTCAGGAAAAAGACCCAGTTATACATTACCAGTAATACACTCTCCAGATATTATTTTCTATCAATAGAAAAATTATGCTTGATTTTTGAACAAAATTCCTAGATTAGGGATTTCATACACTGTTTTTCTGTCTGTCAAAGACTGAAAGGTATCCTGACCAATTTTGTGTAGAACACTGGTCCCTTTTCAATATTGACCTCATTGGACTTCTTTTCACTACTGAGTCAAAGCAACTGCAGAAAGAAATTTTCCCACTTCAAGCTGTGGTTAGATAAGTCACTACATGAAAAATGTTCCATTTGCCTTTTTTTTTTTTTTTTTTTTTTTTTTTTTTTTTTTTTTTACTTCCTGTTTTCCTTGGCATACTAAGCATGTGATAGTATTTAACATATATTCTTCTTGCATTTCAAAATAATGGTGCTTCCTTGCACTTCTGTCCTATCTGAGTAATTCCAGAGAAGTATGAATTCGAATGGTGTTATTACAATGTTATTGAATAGCATTCAATAGCAATTTAGTGCAATAACAATAAATTAAAAGACATAAACTGTATTTCTTGATATAATCATGAAAACCTTTTCCTAATGAAATGTGATATTTTACTTAGTAAAAATTTACCAAGATTCAGAGCAAAACAATGAATTTTCTATTTAAAAAATATTCTTAAATACGTCTTCTGTGTTAGAAACACTTTAGCTTTCTTCTTGTAGAGAGGAAAGATACAAAAGCTCCTTTAATTTTTCCTGTGTGGTTGGTTGGGTTTGTCTGTATAAAACTGAGGTGAGAGCAGATTTCAAGAAGCATTCCCTTCTGCAAGCTTTCTCTTGACCAACTGGGACATTCACTTCTCATAAAGTTTACGTCTATCTCTCCATATTACTTGCAGATCTTACAGAGTGCATATGTATATGTATAATAATGCCATCACCTGATCTAATAAGTTTTAATGGCAAAGGTGTGCTTTACTGCACAAACCTCAAAGTCAGACTAATATTGCTTATGTAATGCTACTTTCAACAGCCACAATGCTATAACTTTCTAGTGCTAAGTAGCACACGGTCTTTTAGGCTGGCTATGGTTCAACTCATTCCCACTTCATAGCTTTTTGCTTCAAAGCCAAGAGAAGAAACACCTATGCTAAATCTTGGTTGGATCTGACATACAAAATGATAAGTCAAAACTCACTGTGAAACACCTACATTTAACAGTTGTTGGCTGTTATTCGTTGTGTCTACCCTAGATGAGTAATTCTATCCTGCTGTGTTGTCCACAGAATAAGCGACTTAATTCATGGAACACAGCATGCTTCCTTCCTGCTTGTGGGCAGGAAGGGTCTCCTTCCACATTGAGATACGGTCATTTTCTTTAACTTTCTCTAGTGGTGCAACATATTTGGGTTTCTGTGACTCAAGTGCTCCAGAATAAAAGTGAAAACATTGGAAAATATACATTCTCCAAGTCTCTAAAATATGTCCTCATACAAAATCATTCATGAGCGAAGTTAAGGATAAAATATGAGTTGTGAGTTTGAAAGTTCTGCCAAAGTCATTAAGTTTTTCTGTGTCCAGTTTTATTATATTTAATGCTACCTGTTTTGTCTATTCTGTCTGCATATCATATTTGAATTATGATCCTGTGTTGCTGTCATCTGATTTTGAAATTTCCACTTTTTTTTTTTTTTTTTAATGAGCCTGATCTAGTCCTTAAATATCTTCTGGTTTCACTCTTGTGATATTAATTGATAACTGCTGATTAAAAAAGACATAGAGAAATTATTTTGAAAGACCTTGAAAAGAGCAAAAAGATTTGTGCTTTATTGAAGATCAAAATTAAGTTTTGCCAATGAAATTTCTGCATAAATTATTCATAGAATACCATAATGCATGAATAATTCAAGCAACATCTTTAATTAGATGCTGAAAAAAAAGCTCTATACCACTCTATCATTGCTCTAATGATCTAGGAGCAGACTGAGTTTGAAAAACAAAGAACTTCTGCTCAAAGTCAAATTAGCAAGCAATTATTAAACCACTTATTGCAATTGAAACGCTATCAATACAGTTAATACCCACAAATATACAGTGCATTATGATGTATAATGTTTATGAAATGCCAATAAAATGGACTCCCAGCAATGAGATTTTTAATGAAAATACAGTTCCATTTGCAAGCTGTTATTAGCAGTAGAAAAAATGAGCCATGAATAATAAACTTTTGAAGCCTAACAAGAAGATATAACGGAATATTGAATATTAGAACATAATAACCATTCCTTGCTACTCTTTTATTCTAACATCTAACAAACATTTTTAGATTTTTATAAAGAGAAGTCCATTTTCTTTGCATGTTGCCCCTCACTTCAGGTATTGGAATTAATTCAGTATAAAGATTAGATCTGTCATAAAAAGGGAAAACCAAAAAGAAGTTAAAAGTTCATCTGGGGAATCACTTAAAAATACTTAAAAAAAAAAAAAAAGTCTATGAAATGTGATAGGTATTTTCTGACTTCTTCTGAAATATTTCTATTAATTTTAGGTATTCCTATACCTTTCTAAGAGAATGTGTTCTAGTTTTG
>VZSV01000191.1:1162055-1187455 GCA_013398735.1 Nothocercus julius
ACATCAAATATCTCAGACTATTTATTGGCTTAAGTTTTTTAAATAGTTGAAGTTTTCCTCAGAAACAGTTAATCTGGAGCTGGACACCTGTCAAAAAACATCTAGGGAGGGCTGGGTAACACCTTGATGAAGGTATTAATAACAGAACTTGATGAATGTAAAAATAACAGAAAAATAACTCAGCAACACTGAAAAGTTCTCGAGTAGTTTTTACAGACCTGATTAGCATTGCCCGTGTTATCATTTGATTATCTCTTTTCAATTATTAAGTTACAATCAATGTTAGTTGGCTTTGAAATGTTAAATTTCAGAATTCAAAAGAGCCAGACAGAATAAGTAGACTCTAAACCATTTGGGAAAAAGAAAACGCAGGGAATCTAAATGCTCTAAGATAAATCATAACATACTTGTTCCTTTTTTTCCTAAAGATTGCAGATTATATATCCATTGCTCTGTGACTTGGAGGGTAACTTGCAGTACTGCTGCTATTCTCCATTTGCAGTAGCCTGTTTTGAAAAGTACTACTATCATGTCACTGATCACAGCAAAGATGCACTAATTTACTACTTTTTCTTTGCCTTCTTGACTAAAGTAGGCCTTGTTGTGGGGTGTCCCAGCAATCTTCGAAAACATACATAATTTGGAGAAGCCATCATGGGTAAGAATGTAGATACTGAATCTTATCCAAGAAGTAGAGGTAAATGCATTGATATCATTTCTGTATTTAACTGGTACCTACAGCTCTCTGAATTTCTCAGATGTTGGTAGACTTAGTTAATGCAGATGTTGCCCTTAGGTCTGAGAGGAAATTTGTATTGTGAACTGGGGAACAATAGCTGCTTTTCTCACTATTTGACTCTGAGCCAATAGACTTTCTATGTGCCTTTTTCTGCTCCAGTGCCCATTTACACATTTTAATTTCTATAGGATCTCTTCAGAACTGAAAAAATTAAGTAGATTCATCACCTCATCACTTATTCCACCTCATTGCCTTCTTATTATCATACTAATTGATTACTTGTTGGGTGTATAACTGAAGCAAAGCATGATAATAACAGTTCATCTCCTTCTTTCATATAAAATGCAAATTAAGGCAATAAAATATTTTTCACCATATCACAATAAGTCTTTTAAAGTGATAGTGAAATGTGCTGGCTGACCTCTTTGACCTTTATGGAGGTGGAATTCAACTTCTAATCTACACTATGGAGAAAACATAGGCATAGGCAATACAATTTCTCTCACTTCTTTTGTATATCATTTTGTATGATATACTAAAAAAGTGAATATATTATTATTAACATTTAAAAAAATAAAATGTCTTTCAGAATGATACAAGAGTTACTTTCTCTGCACAGTCATTCCATGGTCATTTTGCTGAGGCATCAGCAGGAAAGCAAATTAGTGTCAGTTTCATTAAAGTAGTGATTTATTTTATATGGACATATAGACACTAAAAATACACTCAGTTCATTCATTAATTCCATGAAGGTCAGGAAACATCAAACACTGAAGATTCAGTAAAAAGCAACTTCTGTCAAATTCAGGCAAGCTATATAACACTGGAAACCACAACTTGGTAAAGAAATGCTCTGTATATGTACTGGTGAAGTATGCTCTTTATTTGCGTTTAATAAGAGCACATCAGCAATATATTAGTCACCTGGGGGAAGAGTCACCCCACTCATCCAAGAAGCAAAAGTCTATGACCTAATGGTAAGACTGTAAGATTTGACTTTGTGTACAGAGAAGGAAATGGACCAAAACGTATAAAGATTTTCCTGTCCCCTAATTAACCCAGCAACTTCGTAAAATTATTTAACACTTCACGTTCCATTTTCAAAGCATGTTCAAACAGACATTCTTATTTTCCTCTGTTTTAATACAAATTATTACTATTATGAGAGAGTTTTCTATTATGAGTGAGTTTAGGAAAGTTAGTTTTCACTGTCAATGTCATTTACCCATAAAGAACAGAATAATATTTTCACTGCAGTACAAAGAATCAAAGGATCATAAAACAAACAAAACCAATTATTCCACTGGTACTGCAGCATACATAAGTGTTAGGTGCTTCAGATGTATAACATGTTTTTAAAATATGTCTACAAAATAAGACAAATAGTCTTATTTCCCATATTCATTTGTCTTATGGACCCTATTATTGAAAAAATGTGTCCATTCTGTTGTGGTTCATATATCTTTACAACATCTGCCTGTATTCTTGTCCTTTTTTTATGATTATGAAAGACCTTATCATTTGTCCTGAGACTTGACTTGTAGATGCTAAAGGATTTTCAGTTTTCAGTGTATGTGTTAAAACATGTGTTTCAACCAAGCAACCATTATACATCTTGTTGATGAATTTATGCCCTTTTTGAGAATACAATTTAAAGACTGGTAAAATCTGGACTCAAACACAAAATATAGTAGGGAAGAAACTTACACTGCACTATGTGTTTTTAACAGGTTATTTTCAATTCGATCATCAGTTTAAACATCCCATTTTCAGAAAGATGAGATCTTTCTGGTCTCATTTTTTTCTGCCTCCATTTGAAATAAACACTGGTCTACGTATGCATACACATATACCCACTCTGTATTACCTGACAGCCTCTTGTCTATAAGGTCATGAGTTCTCATGAGCATCACCACTCCATTCCAACATGAAATGAGCCACATGCTTCAGGCCTGACTTGTTTTATATATATATATATACACACATAAGAAATGTATATACATATATACATATATGTACATATATATACGTATATATGTAGAAGGATTATATTATTCTGGCTATGTGTATATATTTGTGCATATATGACTATATTATGGTTATAATATATATTTTGATTATAGTGTGTGTGATATATTTTACAATATATATATTACAGTTATATAATCTTACTATTACCTTGGTAATAATCACATTGATAATCTGATTCATTTATTATTCCCTGACCAGAGTTCTGTGGCAGATTCTAGACATTTCCGTCACAAAATCTGCTGCAATTTGGTAACTGATTCAGCAGACAGATTCTTGTCATAGCAAGCTGCCCAGCGCAAGCTATTTCAGTGACATGGCAAATGTATTATCTTTACTGAAAATGCATTGCTTTAGGCTTAAAATATCTCCTAGTATAGGGACTGAAGGCCAGATCAACAAAACTTAATATTCCTGTGAAGAAGAGCATTCCCATATTTATTTAAAAGGAAAATACTAATTTATCATTGCTAACAACCAGAAATGTTACTTGTGTAAATACATGGTTCATTGCTAGTTCTTTCTTCTACAGTGAAATTTACATGTATATATTTTACAAGGTTATATTTGTAATTGCATTCTGCTTATTTCTGTTTCGCAAGATGTCCTCTTGCTTTTCACTGTCATGGCTCTTACAATTAATTGGGCAGTCTGGCTGTCAGCTGCTGTACAAGTACATGAGAGGGTACATTTGGTTGCCTTTGGTTTGCCTTTGCTGTTATCTCTCCTCACAGAACAGACAAAACATGAAATTAGAATTAAAATTTAACTTATCATCCAAGCGTTAAGGAGCTTATGGTATCTCTCTGTACAAAATAGATTTTTTTTGAAGATATGCAGTAAAAGAAAACTCTAAAAATATTGCTTCTTATTATATAAAAGAAGAAAGTGTAAGAAATCCATTATTTTTATTTCAGGTCTAGTTAAAATTCTAAATCAGACACAGGTACCTTAAAAATAACTGTGACTTACATTTTTATCACTGTAAAATTATTACAGTCTCAGGACTCATGTAGAGATTTATGCTCTATCCTTCACTTTCCATAAACAAATAAGAACTACTACTGAAATTTAATTCAGATACAGTTTCTTTATCAAAGGTAGCATTCTACTATTCAATAGCACTGAAATCACAGTATTCAAAAGTTGTAAAAGATTGTGATTTTTTTCCATTCACCTCTAAATATGCTTCAGCATGGTACAATAATTCAGAACACCTTAAATTACTTAAAATCACATCTATAGGTTGTTAATATCTTTCATTAAGACAAATATGTTGATACAACTGGACTGTCTTTTTATCATTGTTCCTGCTGTGTGCTGTTTTTGTCCCTGATTTTCCCCTGTTATCCCTTTAAAGCAATTTTCAAAGTAATTACTGCTTTATTTACCTATCTAGTTTTCTTCTTCATCTGAGAACAGTCATGTGTCCTTATGATGGTGGAGAACCCCTGGGAAAGATGGTGATTGTGGAGAGAAGTGACAGCACTATAGCACTGTATCAACACTCCAAATGGCTTCAGAAGGAACTTGAGCAAGACCTGGAGTGATCTGTGAGCTTAATGAAAGGGTGCGTGCACTCTGTGTGAACAAGTAACATCATCCCATTAAATATCAGCTATGTCTGGGAGTAGAAAACAGTAAAATGCATTTTTATTTCCTTCTGCCTTTTTAGTACTAATCTATACTAAAAAAAGTAATAAGATACTCTATTTATTCCTGATATAACTTTTTTTTTTTTTTTTCCATCCACTCAGACCTATTTTGACTGTGACACATCTGAGTGTTTTAGAAGGCTGTGTTGCACAGATTGGAATCATACTGCTGTTCTAAGGTGGCAGATTTAGTAAACAGCTGAATCCTTTATTGCCATTTTTTCCACTAAGTGAATTTCTTTATGAGTATTGACATTTTTCAGGAATATTTTTCAGACGAGTAATTCTGAAATTTTTAAATTCTATTTTCCGCCTTTGTTCTTTCAATTTCTAAGACATGTTCCAACATTTCCTTTTAGGTTTAATATTTGTTCCTGGCTGTCCTTGCCTAAATTTTGTGTGGTAAATGATCTGTGATCCTGAAAATAAACTAATAAAAACATATATATGCATACAAATCTTAACTTCCCAGTGACAAGCCAGAGCTATATTTTCCAACCTTTATGTATAATTCTTCCCATCATAGGAAATTATTCTGAGGTCTTTACACATTAATTGAACATTAGGGAACTGTTATTTATGATCATGTTAAATAGAGTGTCCCTCTTTGCCTATCTACATCATTTAAAGAGAGGACAAAGCATTCAGTCTGAGATTGTTACTAAAGGATTATTTGTTTTAGTATCATTTTTTTTCTCTCAGAGGGGAACAAAATGCAACCTCTCCAGCAATTTGTAGCCATCTTTGTCAACCCTTATAGTAATGGTGAAAACATCTGTAATGAGTGGCAGAACAGCAGCTCTTTACAGTGGGGAAAAAAAAAAAAAAAAAAAAAAAAAAAAAAACTAAAAAAACTAAAGGACAAAAATTTTTAAAAATAAGGTGAACAAGGAGTGAGAGAGGAAATGAGAAATATGCTGAGAAACAAGAATCACAGGGAAGGGACATTGAAAGCATATAGGATGAAGAACATTTTTTTTTTTTTAATTGGGAAAAAAAAAGAAAAGAAACGTGACTTGAAGTTTTGTAGTCTGAACTAACAAGAAGCAGGCATACCTCTTACGACTAGCTATCATATTTTGTCTACTAGAGAGTTACTGGCTGACTCATGGAGCATGCTGTCTTAACTTTGTCCGTTTTTTTCAAATCCTAGCCATAACAATGAATGTATAATCACTATATTTGGTTTCTTAAATGGAAATCATCACACATAAACAAAAAGAATATTTGCTTGCTTAGGAGTTTATTACTTCAATTGTAAGAGAAATATAAGTACATTATCAATAAAAGTTATGACGATCCATTAAAACTAGGACTATTTCTATTTTACGTATTTGTTCTTCTATGTCTTTTGCCTTTTCAGGTATTTGCTCATTCCTATTTTGTACTCATTTCTATACCCTGGAATGTTGCCTGAGAATATAAAAAGAAAACAGTATCATCAAATATCTCACTTTTGAAAGCTCTAAAGGCAATCTAGCCCTTATATTTATAAAAATTGATCCTGTCATCATTATCTCACCTTCACTGTATTAGGTCCATTAACTTCGGACAATTAGAAGTACTGAAGAAAATGAGGAGGTATAGCTGAGAAAAAAAAAAAGAAAGTAAGTGCTAGTGGAAGATACAAGTAAAGCATCCAGACAAGAATATATTATGAAAGCAAACCTAATAAGTACTTTTATCTTCCCACGTTTACTCAACCCATACGTTCTCTATTAGTTTTTTAGCTTCCTAGCTACAGTAACTGCTCTTCCCTTTGTTTCTCTCCATCTTTCTAAGGTCATCATGTGAGTCTTCTTATTAGACCATTTTTCTGAAATTACTAGTTTGCCCCTCTCTGTCTCCTGTTCTTTTTCAACATTTTTTTTTCAACCTAATTCAGTTTCTTACATCTTTTTTGCCTCAGTTCTGTATTTTTATTCTTTTGTCAAGTCTCTTGCATTTTGAAGGTTGCCTGCTTTCAAGAGCATGGCTAAACAAGATGAATGTACAGTATTTAAATGTCGAGTATTAATGCTTATTCCACTTTGCGTTAATTGCAGCCTTGAACTTATTATTTTTGAAAAAAAAACAGTAATACATGTATGAATAATTAGATTGCAGAATACCTTTCAAAATGCAGTAAGTTGTCTCACCCTGAAGTGTTCTAATCTTGCTTACATGCCTAAACTAACATGCATTTAAGCTACAGTAAAAAGCAAGTGAAGCAACATAGTGTAGGAAATGGTGTGAATTTTATTAGATCACGCTTCATGCTACCTGCATGCACAGGGAATAGTCCTAGATTCTTATCAGAAGATCCGTGGACAAGAACAGTTCACATAGTTCAAAGATCTCTCAGTAAGTCTAAGCAATAGCTGTATCCCCATTCCAGGACAGATGAATTTAAACTCCATTCTTTAATAGTTTAAGAGATACTCTTTATTTGGAAATGGACAAAACATAGCACGTACCTTCACATCCTCAGTTTTTAGCTCTTGGCTGAATCCAGCTGTTGGTTAGGTGATTCCCTTATGGACCCAGAGAGTTTAGATAAATAGTGCATAAGAAAATGATTATATGAGAGTTTAGCTGAGTTATGAGCAGTTCCTTCCCACTATAAACTTTTAAGTGTAATGTCCTGTTTAGACATGGTGACATAATCATCAGCGTAAATCCATGCAAAGTGCTGATATCTAGTTGTGTATAGCTAGGGCTGAAAGTGTAAATGGAAATTAATCTATTGTGTAAACAAGTTCTATTAACATATTTTTGTGGTATCACCTTGCTCTGTTTGCCTGTCAGAATTTTCACATTTGAAACGTCTTTGCTATTCTTTAACTGATTAGTTTTGACTTCCCAGCCTCAGCCTTAGTCAACAGCTTCCCCTAATATCACTGTACTTCATATAAAAATTCAATCTATCTTTTTACAAATGATATCAGATCTACCTGTTAGACTACATACTGAAACTAAAATATATTGTAAATGTCTACATATTGAGTAAGTGTATAGTAGAAATACATATTTGGACAACATTGGCTGGAGCTATAGAGCTGTCTGACTACTGTGTTTTGGAGAAAACATATAATTTTGACCACTACTTCCACTTGACAGGTGCTCTAGTCAGAGAAAGAAGCCCAGGATGTAAAGAGTATGTAACAGCAAAAGACTTTGACCGCTTCAGAGAGAATGCCTCCTGGAACAGGGACAGTTTTGCAGCAAAATAAGATGACTTCTTTCAGGTGGAAGGAAACTGAAGGTGAGACACTACTGAGCTGCATGACAAAGTGGGCCTATTTCAGTGACTCTCAACGACAGAACTTTGGTAGATAAAAAAATGTGGCCCTGACACTTTTATTAATTCTCTTTGAGAGCATAATACTTGTTATTTGGAACATATAATGCCACACACAGGCATTATGCCACATAATGCCACACTTTCAGAGCAGAATGTGAATATCATGTATTCAAAAGTAGAAAGATATGTACAAGAGAAATTGGTTCATTGCTCTGATATTTAGTCTGAGAGTGTAAATATCTTTTTTTTTTTTTTTTTCATTTTCTTTTATTACAATAGAAATAATTTCAGTTCCAGTAGGAACAACTGATAGAGAATGCTGAGGAGGATATCTGAGAAGATCTGAAAAGAGAGATGTAATCCAAAACCGCAGTATTGGTAGCTGTAGTGAAAGCTTTGAGTTACTAGACACAAACCATTTCAGCCTATTACTTTTCATAAATCAGTGTTTACTTGCTACTAGTCAGTTATTTTTCCTTTTTTCTTTCTTTTTTTTTTTTTTTTTTTTCCTGTCTAGAAACACCAGGTGACTTTTCTCAGTTTTCCACTTCCTAGTATTTTTTCCATAAGGGAGATATTTATATATTATCATTCAAGGAATAAAACCAACTGACTTCAAAGGCTGTCGATAAATAGCTAACCCACTTGTTTTTCATATATTTCCTATATCAAAAAGAAAAAAAAAAAAGACAAAAAAAAGAAACAAACAACAAAACAAACAAACAAACAAAAAATAACAGAAATGTTTTTCCAAGTCCCAGAAGGTATTTTGGACAAAACCTGAGGTGTCTGGAAAAGATAATAGTCACCAAGATAACTTGTATAGTAATAATATCTATGATGAGGTAACCACTTCTGATTCTTTGTGAAGATACGTTAGTAGACCTGATTCTAATCAAAATCAAACTTTGTTTCAAGCTTGCAGTGGAAGCCATCAGTAGCTGTCACTGCTAAAAATAAATAATTATTTTTCAAGTTAGGTAGACAAAGTTGGCAAGGCATCATACAAGCATGATGTGGTGGTGCCTGCAAAGACAGGTTGTTTTAGCTACCAGTCTCCTAACTGTGCTCATGCCCTGGATTCCCCTGGTTTGAACTTCGACTTTCTGATATTGCATTGCTAAAGCTGCATTATTTAAGTTTAACCTCTTTAAATAAAAATCTCTAACTTATTTTAGTTTAATTCACTGCAAGACACTTTTTGAAGTGTATACACACAATATTTCATTTCACTGGTACTTTTGGAGTAAAAATATGTGGCCAGTATCTAGTCTTAAGGGACCCTTATCAGTGCCATATATAGCATTTTTTATATGGAAAGCAATAGTGGGCTACTTCTTGTACAAATGAAGGATCTGGAATGCTACAAAGAGCAGGAAACACTTAGGGACAAAATTAAAAGGAGTGTAATTCATCATCTGGAAAAATCTCAGTACTGGACACTTTGTAATACTATCTGGTAATTGTGATGGGCAGACAAAAGCAAAATGCAAATCTGAAAAAAAAACAAAAAACACACTACTATCATGCCAGCTGAATGCTGAATGATTGGTGGTTTATTAGCATTTCAGAGTGATAGCATATGGTGTAGGAAGGAAAATTTTATGTAATAATTCTATTTTTAGGCTTGACCATAATGACACCAAGAAAGTATAAAGAAGTTCAAATTCTTCTGTAGCCCTCATCTCTTTTCGCAGTTCTGAAAGGCTAATCATAGACTAGCCTACCCAGTCCAAAAAGTGTCACAGGTATGGACAATAACCCGTGAACTCATGTTGTTGCTGTTTGGCATTGGCACTAATGAGAGGTGGTTTGGGAGATGGTTTCTTGATTTGATTCTTCAGTAGACAGATGCTTTGGTGGTGGCACTTTATGTATTGAGGATTTACGGTTTCTAGACTGCTAAAGATAACTCCAGGCACCTGTACACATTAGGGATTGACCTGCTGGAAAGCAGCTCTGTGGAGAGGGATTTGGGAGTCCTGGTTGTCAACAGGCAACATGCTATGAGGCAGCAATATGCCCTTGTGGCCAAGAAGGTCAATGGGATCCTGGCCTGCATTAGGAGCAGTGTTGCCTGCAGGTCAAGGGAGGGAATCCTGCTCCTCACCCAGCTCTGGTGAGGCCGCATCTGGAGTACTGTGTGCAGTTCTGGGCACCCCAGGACAAGAGGGACATGGAACTTCTACAGAGGGTCCAGCATAGAGTGACAAAGATGATTAAAGGTCTGGAGAATCTATTGTGTAGGGAAAGACTAAGCGAGCTGGGCCTGTTTAGCCTGGAGAAGAGAAGATTGAGAGGGGATCTGAACAATATGTACAAATACCTGAGGGCAGCATGAAAAGAAGATGGAGCCCAACTCGTCTCGGTGGTGCCCGTGACAGGACAAGGGCTAATTGGCACAAGTTGAAACACAGGAAGCTCCACCTCCATGTGAAGAAGGACTTTTTTACTGTGAGGGTGACAGAGCCCTGGCACAGGCTGCCCAGAGAGGTTGTGGAGTCTCCTTCTTTGGAGATCTTCAAAATCCGCATGGATGTGACCCTGTGCCACAAGCTCTAGTTGTCCCTGCTAGAGCAGGGGGATTGGACTACAGGTCCTTCCAGCCTCAACCATTCTGTGATTCTGTGATTGTGAAAAAATTGCTTGAAAAGGGGAAACTTAGAGGAAAACTAGGGCCTAAGAGAAGTTTTGATATTACAGGAGCTTGCTTGGAGTGATACACAGTTGCCACTTCCAGGACCATTGGTAGGCCCGGACTCTGCTCCTCCACAGTTCCCGAGGCAGCACCATCTGCCCTCCTGGCAGCTGCAAAGAGGAGTAAGGGAGGGTGGAGTGGAGTGAAGACATCATGGCCAGTGCTGAGCCAGCGAAGGTGGCAAATCATTCCTTTCAGATAAACTTTGTTGAACTTTGCCCATTATAAGCTCATTATAATGTCAAAACACAACTCCATCCCAAAAGTTACCAGCCTCCAAGGTACAACCACTCCTCACTGAGCATGCGCTCTGGATTTTCAATTGGCTGTACCTTTAAATGAAAGCGAGAAACTTTTGCACCAATCAATAACAATATTAAATATGACTAGAGTCACTCAAGCTCCCCTGAATGCAAAGAAAGGTATAAAAGGTGAACTCAGGAGGAAAAGAATTGAGGAAGGAAGAATCCATTGTAACTCTGGGGTCAGGTGATGGGTTGAAACTCCTTTCTTCCCCTTGGGTCAGGACGCTGCCTGAGGAGACTCAGAAGTGAGGAAGGAAGACTCCATCGTAAATTTTGGATGAGTCGACGGGCTGATCCCCTTTCCTCTCCTCCTGTTGGGACGCCGCCTGAGGAGCCCCGAGACGGAGAGCCCTCTCCCATCTTCTGGGCTGAGTGATGATTGCATATTTGTACATCAGAGCTAGCTAAAAAAACCCATGCTGTAGTAGAGAATTTCCTGTACAGGCATCTGAAATCTGCTTTGTAAATGTTGCATTTGAATAAATCATGCTGTTTGTGAACTTAACTACTTGTTTAGGAAGGCGACTGGACCTACAGTGAGCAGACCATTCGTGAATCCGATAGTGCCAGAGTCGAGCTTATAGTTGATCACACTATTTGGGAAATCCATTAGTTCCTAGGAAGGCGATTGGACGTACAGTCACCAGATTGTTTGTCAATTCGATACTGCCAGTCAGGCGTATAGCTAACACAGTATTTGATATCTCCTTCCCCCACCGCACGTCTTTGAAACTGCAACAGTGGTTTTGTTAAAGGTGGTGATACCATGAGAAATGCTGAAGAGAGGAGCCTAGGAGAAAATGCTACACTGTTTCAGATTTAGCTGTTGAATGCTAAACCTTGGGAAATGAAATTGTATTTTGTGTTTAGAGCCAGGAGAACAGTAGCCTGCAGATTTTATTGGCTAAGGCACATGTGCAACAGAAGCAGGCCTGAATTTATGGCTGTTATGGAGCCTATTTTTCATCTGCGGCGGGGAAGAAGATAGGGCCCTAGCAGTATGGGGTCTGATGACTTGAACACTTCTGATCCTATGAATGTAATCAGTATCTTCCTAGCAAACAGCAGAGAGTGAAGGCAGAGAAAGGAAAAGGGCTGGCACAAAGTTGCAGTAGTAGAATAGCAGAAATGTCAGGTTGAGTTGTGCAAGGAGCGGGGGGAGGAGGAGGAGGTTGAGGAGGAGGTGGAGGAAGAGGAGGCTGGCACCATGCAGTGCGAGGTGCTGATTCTCTTGCTCTAGATGACTTCAATTTCTCTCTTGCACCCCACACTGTCCCTTGGACAGCAGCAGTTTAGCTGTGCTACACCTGACAGCTCCAGGCTCCTTTTGCTCCTGATTTTTGCCCAGTGCTCAGTCCCCTCATGGGGGCTAAGGGCTCCACTGAGACAGGCTGAAAGACTGGCTCTGGAGTTGGCCTGCTAGAAAATGGGCAACAAGTGGTGAAAGAGGAACTGGAAGCTCCCTGCTGCCATTATCCCCTTAATCATGATAAATACTTTTCTCTCCAGTACTTCTCTTTAAATAAAAATCAACCAAGGTTATCATCCAGTTCAGATTCCTATTCTGATATGTTCAAAACAAAGTAATTTATTTTGAGAAATCCCTTTTTTTCCAGCACTACAAAGATTACTGTATGTCAACAGATTACGTATTTTCATCCCCTGCAGAATCTGTCTAGACTGATAATTTTTCAACAGATCTAATCATCACAGAATATTTGGGAACAAAGTGGTGCTTCTGTGTCTAAGAGGCTCTTACATGCTGTAATATTCTAGACACATACAGTAACAAATAAAACACTTTTATGACCAAATGCAACCATATTTGATGTTATTTAACAAGCTTATGTGACCAGCTGTATGCAATACATCAGACGTTCAATAAAAAACACCCCATCTATATTTTAAATATCACTATTAGGGCAATTTACCCTGGCAATTGGGTTGGCAATTCCTTGCCTACAGATTGCTCACACAATTTTAGGACAAACTGTGTTGCCTAAACATTATGCAGTGAATTGTTCTCTTGTCTCCAGCAGAGGGGAATTACTGGCGAGACCAAGGGGAGGGGTCAGAACCACAAGATAAATGGAATGATGAATTGGTCTAAAAATAACAGAAAATGAAATTGTGATAATTCAACATTCATTTAAACCATTTTACCTGAGAAGCTGGAGAGCTGCCAGCTGAAACCCACAAGGGCTTAACCAAATAGAAATTCTGAAAAACAACTATGCCATCTCACAGAACTAGATCACTAGACCCCAAGAGAAGCAGCTCTCCCTCTAAATTTAAATGTGCTCATTTGTTTTTGAAAAGGAAAGCTAACGCAACCTGCAAACCTTTTCAGTGATATGCCAAGGATTATACTGTGGTCAAGTTTTTTTCTTATCAAAAAGAATTCCTATTGTTAGGAATAGGAACTGCAATATCTATTTTTAACTAAGAAAAATATTTACAAAATAAGGCACATGATAATTTTTTTTTTTTCAAACTTCTGGGTGTTTACAATCTTATTTTAGACTGTTAATATCATTATTCAGTTGTGGATAAAATAATGACCCACAAGTGAAATCTGTCAAAATCACTGAATTAACCTAGTCCCACAGACAGATGTCCCTATTAGATGATACTTCTGTATGCGTTACATTTCCTATTTCCTAAACAAATTAACATATTCTGTAATTCACCCAGCTACAGCTCAAATTTCAAGCCCTTTATGCTGCATGATTATCAGGACTGGGAGCACTCTTACTGTTTCCTTTGTAGACATAGCACTTTGGAATGAATAATCCCATAACAGAAAATTGTCAGAGGAAATGCTAAAAAGATCTAGGTTAGATTTAATATCACTGTGCTTTCAACTACTTTTAAATGTATAGTTATGTATGGGAATTACAGTAGATATTTATCTATTACACACAAATGTATAGCTATTAGCTAAAAGCATGTAACTAGTAGTCTTAAAAGGCTACCCAGAAATTTAATGATCTCATGAAATTTTACATATATTCAATATCTGAAAAGAATAAATAAATAGAGGGTAAGGTTTTTCAAAGTTTTGCTTTCTATGTGAAAAAAATTTTGAACTGTGAGTTTCAATACCTGGAAATGGGATTGTTTATTATACTGTAAAATGTATGTATGATTTAATTTCAAGGTCCCTTTAATTTCAAGGCAAGAGAATGAGGCTAGCCTTGTAGCATCTCCAGCTTTCTGCTGGAGAAAACACACACAAATTTTAAATCTCAGGAGATCACTTGAAAGGAATTAATAAATGATTTCAAATCTCATTAAATGCCTATTATCCAAAACTTTCTGATGTTGTCCATGCAAGATTTCTATATGTAAAGTTCATATAAAATCCTTCCTTGGTCTGTACCTCATCTATAAGCTAACCTTTAACCTATAAGCTAACCTAAACCTATAAGCTAACACCTAGAGGAGTGTCTGCATTTTCCAAAAACTCTTTTTTCTTTTTTTCATTAGAGTTACAGTGACATATAAACAGGTTTATATAAACAGGAAGCAGGTTTCCAGTTGTTCTCCTACAAGACAATTAGAAAAATATGATCTCTTACTCAAAGCTAATCAAAGATTCAAGGACATTGTCTTTTCTTTCTCATTTTTAACCCTATCTGCTGCTTTTGACAAGCTATTAGTGTGAAACTGTTATGCAACTTAAAATAATTTCCTCCATGCAAAAAACTCCTCGAATTCCCAAGTGAAACAGTCGAAGAGCACTTCCTCAGCCATTGTGTCAAAATGTCTGTTTCATATTCTGACCAACTCTGGAGTAGGACTTCAACTTTATGAAGGAAACAAATCAAACATCCCATAAAATCTTTTTGCCATTTTATTTCATCATTTAAATCTGTAACTAACTGATCTTCAGGAAAAATAAAGATAAAATAAGCATGTTTGCCACACAGTTATGATAACAGACATTTGAACTGAATGGACAGTATTTATAAGAGTACTCATGAAATATTTAGAGTTCACAACCTTTCAACACTAAATTGACCTCTTGTGGTGAGCATTATACATTCATATCATGCATTGGTAACATCTATTGCTGCTCAGTTAGTTCTTTCACTTTATCCTTCACACAGGAGGAAAAGAAAAAAGACTTATGCTGTGGCAGGAGAGGTTTCCACGTCCCGTTTCCAGGATTTTCAACTAACCAGAGTAATCATGCAAATATGAAACAACCCACAGGAAATGAGAAGTCTGACAGTAAGAAGCTGGCCTAAAGATGAGAACTCTAATGCTACAGTGGTTTTATGTCCCATATAATTCCTGCAGGATATCCTAGATATCAATATTAACTCTGAGTAGTACAGTCAATATAGGAGATCAATACCTGCCTATCATCTTCACAACAGGCCAGCTAAGAGTTTCACAAGTGTGTTAGGTTTGTACTCACACAGCTGTATTTAGTGGAAGACTTTGCAAATCCTCCAAGAATATTAAATCTAAACTAGACTTATCACCAGTGTTTGAGTGCAATATAACACAGTCATTGCCAAGATAGCTGAGTCAGGACTGGTAGCAAACTTGCAACAGCAGTACAAAATTCAGGGCAGACCAGTTTATCTTGAATTGTTTTGAAGACATCTGCTGAACACAGACACATTGGTGAGTTTGAAACAGGTAAAACCCATATCAGATGTTCCAGCATCTGATTGACTGAAGCTGTGGCAAATATTCCATATTGCACTCACAAGGCACTGCCAGCCTTACCTTATTCTCATTCTTTCAGATTTCACAGAATCACAAAATGATAAAGGTGGGAAGGGACCTCTAGAGGTAATCTAGTCTTAGTCTAAACCGTCCTGTACAAGATGGGTCACCCAGACCACATTGCACAGGGTCATGTCCAGCTAGGTATCTTCAGAGGAGGAGACTTCACAACCTCTCTGGGCAATCTCTGCCAGTGCTCTGTCACCCTCAGAAAATTCTCCCTGATGTTCAGAAACTTCCAGCATTTCAGTTTGTGCCTCTCATCCTGTCACTGGGCACCATAGTCTAGCCCTGTGCTCTTCACATTATTGCTGAAGATATATGCCCACACTGATAAGATCCCCCTTCAGTCTTCTGTTCTCCAGGCTAGACAGGGCTAGCTGTCTCACCTTTTCCATGCAGGGGAGATCCTCCTGTCCCCTAATCATCTTCATAGCTGGACCTTCTCCAGTAGCTCTATGTCTTTCTGGTATGGGAGTACTCAGAACTGGATACAAAACACCTTGCCTTACACATTTCCTTACATTATATCTTAATTTACAATTATTAATATAATTATGGAAAATGAATGAAACAATGCTTTATAATAAGGAATTAAATCTTATAAGAGAGATAAAAGAGAATTCTAGCACATTAAACTTGTTTACTTAAAACATGCCAGCATTAAGAAGTATTAAAATATAGAACTTCAAAATACTAACATATTTTGGTCTGGTCTTTTGCTAATTATTTCATTAAGGCCTAAATCTATTTTTTTTTCTGCTTATATATAGTATTGTATAACTATAATACAGTGTATAGCAGTTATCTAAACATTCAGCTATTTAACATATTAACATAAGCTTCATCCAAACATTCTCCATTTCTATGTCTTCAGTCTAAGCAATAATAAAAATGTAATTAAAATGCAGAAGATTTCCTCAAAAAAACTTCAGAGGCTTACTATGTTGAAAAGTGCTTTGCAATGATGACTACTTGTGATAAACAGTACCACAGAAATAAAATGACGAGAAAGTTGGGAGAAATGTTTATGCCAGCCACTGTAAGTAAAATCCACATGCTTTTTCAAAGAGTATTAAAGCAGATTAAAACTCAGCAAAATTATTTACTGGTTTTGAAATCCCAGCTAAAATAACGAAGGAAAATAAGAGTGTTGCAAAGCAAAAAAATGGAGAGGGCTAAAGCATGAGAAAGAGAAGTCAGATGCTAAGGGGGAAGAGAATCAAGAATAAAAAGTAGATAAAGATGTTGAAAAGTGAAAAAACAGAATTTCTTGGAATATTGCATTTTATTGTGATCACTAACAGTTTAGCTCACAAGTTTAATATAGGTTGCATAAACATGTCTGGTCTTATCTGAACCTCTTCTGTTAAGAAAGCATTCTGAAAATAACAAATACAAGTATGTTTTACATCATTTCTAGTATTTCTTGTACTTTTCTCCCTTAATATTGTGGCTGCTTCTTTAATAGAAATACTTCAAAACTGATGTCAAAATATTACTCAATTTACTTGTTGCTAATAAAAAGTTTTGTGGTTGGTTTGAGTCTTGAGCCATGGTTTAGGTCAATTTTTATTTTTCTAAAGTGGTTGGGTAATAGGAAACTGCAGCTGAAAAAATGCAGAGATTATTTCTATATGTCCTCCTCCTCCCTAAGGGAATGAAATGTTTAGTGTCAAGCAATGAAGCAGTACTTTCCATCTGTGTTATAACTTCACTTCTCTGTTATTCACAGGGGAAAAAAAGTGTTTTACAGATTTTATTTCTGGCTTTGGTAAATGCTAAAGTGCACTTCCATATTTCCCAAACCATTCATCAATAAAATACTAATGCAAATTGTGCCATCAGAATATGCTTTACTTTTACACCTACTAAAAAGACTGGATCAGTTTCATCATGCATTTTTACTCATGAAGCATTTTCCAGTCCAGCTGGGGAACTGCCAGTTAGAGCGCAGGGGGATTTATTTTCTTTCAATAACAGAGTTCTAGCAACCACCAAAGAAGCTTATTGAAGTTCCTTGTTCAGGATTGCTGGTGATTATCAGTATTCTATCAATCATTGTTCAGATAACCAGAGTTCAGCTTTACAGAGCCGGTGTACTTGGGGAAGTAGTGGTGGAGAATGCTTCTACTCCCTTTTCCATGGCATGTCTGCTCAAGACCATCATAAGTAACTTAAAACTTATTTGGAGCCTATCCAGCATTCAGCTGATGTAAAGCATTAATTTTTGAAGAGCAGAATTTGAATCTCTTCAACCTCACAACTCCAGCTTAGAGTTTTAAGTCATTAGTAAAATATACATTGTTCAAATTTAGAAGATTTATAAGATATAAAGGAAGTAGATATACTATACAGTATTGAATTTAGTCTGAATTCTCCCTGGGAAGGTCAAGCATTTAACCATTATTTGAGTAATGTAAAGACTTTTTAATCTGTGGCACTGGCGTTTTTCCTCACCCTCCTGCTAACCTCACCCTGTTTTTCCTCACCCTTCTGCTAACAGTAACTACATGAGGATATACAAAGAACCAGATTTCCTCCTTCCCTCCAGGCAAATATAACTTTGGTTTTGCTCATTCCAAAACCTTTGGGGAATTATTTTAAATACCTTTAATATATGGTCAAGTAAGAAAAAAGGCAGATGAGCTAAAGTCAAACAGACAGGTTAAGTGTTCTGAAGATGCCATACCATTTACCAGCAAAAATGCTTACTGAAGCTTTAGTAAAAGACATTGAAAGCTCTTTAAAATTTAGCTGATAATGCCCATTTTTTTACTTTTATAATTTTTCTGGAGTTATGTAATGAAATTTTAGTATAATTTTCTGCTTCATTTTCAGTTCTGTTACTTTGAAAGTAAATGAGGTAAGAACAGCCTCAGCTGGTAGCAGTCAGCTCCATTTCACTGCAGCTAGAGGAGAAGTCCAGTTAGTGAGAATCCAGCTCAGTATTTTTTAGCAGCATGATTCCTTCAGAGTTATAATTCTTCAATATGCATAGTCTAAACAGTGTTTTGTGACTTGGATCTAAACTGAGAAACTGTTGTATCAGGTTCACTCTTATTTCCCTGGTGAAGTCACTAAACATACCTGTTGCAGTTTGAAAGCAGTAGTGGTGGGGGGAAGGAGATATCAAAGACTGCGTCAGCTATATGTCTGACTCTGACAATATCGGATTCACGAACAGTCTGCCGACCGTAGGTCCAATCGTCTTCCTAGGAGCAAATCGAGTTCCCAAATAGTGTGGTCAACTATAAGTTCAACTCTGGCACTATCGGATTCACGAATGGTCTGCTCACTGTAGGTCCGATCACCCCCTCAAACAAGTAGTCGAGTTCACCAACAGTGTGATTTATTCAAATACAACATTTACAAAGCAGGTTTCAGATGTCAGTACAGGAAATTCTCTACTACAGCATGGGGTTTTTAGCCAGCTCTGATGTACGAATGTGCAATCATCACTCCCCCCAGAAGATGGGAGAGGGCTCTCACTGCTTGAGTCTCCTCAAGCAGCGTTCCAACCCAAGGGGAGGGAAAGGGGATCAGCCCATCAACTCATCCAAAATTTACGATGGAGTTTTCCTCCCTCCTCTTCTTAGTCTCCTCAGGCAGCGTCCTGACCCAAGGGGAGGAAAGGAGTTTCAACCCATCACCTGACCCCAGAGTTACAATGGATTCTTCCTTCCTCAATTCTTTTCCTCCTGAGTTCACCTTTTATACCTTTCTTTGCATTCAGGGGAGCTTGAGTGACTCTAGTCATATTTAATATTGCTATTGATTGGTGCAAAAGTTTCTCACTTTCATTTAAAGGTACAGCCAATAGAAAATCCAGAGCGCATGCTCAGTGAGGAGTGGTTGTACCTTGGAGGCTGGTAACTTTTGGGATGGAGTTGTGTTTTGACATTATAATGAGCTTATAATGAGTAAAATTTGAGTGAAGTTTATCCGAAAGGAATGATTTGCCACCCTTGCTGTCTCAGAACTGGCTCATGATGGTTCTGTAAACATTAATTTATAAAGAAAGGAATAAAGTCCTACGGTTTCAAGCTGTAAAAACAACATACCGTTCCACAGAGCTGGAAGGTAAAAGCAAAAGTAAAAAGAAAAGATAAAAAGATTGTGTGTGGACAGAGAACTAGTAATACCATTGTTTCCATTGAATTGCTCAGATATTAAACCATAAAATCAGAGCTCAAAATCTGTTTAAAAGGACAAAGATGAAATGTCCAAATAAAATTGTAAAAGAGCTTTTGTTCAGTGATGTTAAAATTTAGAGGTAGAATATTTTCCACATCATTTACTATAGTTCCTTTTATACATGAAATAGTAGGTACACATTATATAATAATACTAGAAGAGTTTTTTAAAAAACTATTTACTATAGAGTTTTTTTAGCCTAATGTTTGAAAGAGTACCTCTTTGTTCCATCTAAAGCACTCTGCAATTTCTTGCATATCAGGGATACGGCAGACTGTTATTTAAGTACAAAATGCAATGATAATTAACTTTTACTGATTAAACGAAAAAAAAAATATATCATTCTGTACGCAACCTAAAACATTATCTTGTCTTTTTTAAATACAATCTAAAATAGAAAGTGTTCTGTTAGTGAGCATGGTATTCTGTCACTCTTAGAGAACCATTGTTACTTATTTTTATTTTTAGAAATTTACAATAACTAAAATGAGAGAATATTGAAAAAAGAGAAAAACCTACACTTTTACCACATAGATTTTTCACTAAGCTGACTCATACATAAGAGAGGGTAGATTAGTTAAATACCAGGCAGAAGTTTCAAGAATTTATCTATAAATTTTCTAGCCATGTATTTAGTATAACTGGATGCAGTTGACGTTACTTTTGGATAATGTAAAAGTTATCCTGTGCTTTATGGACAATTTATTCCTCGAGAGATTTGGTATGAACAAAATCATACCTCTAATGAAGTTTCTACTTCAAGTAGATCATGCTATTAAAAAACGTGACAAATTCTGAGTGCACTCATCTACCAGGCTTCCTTAAAAGAGAAAGTCTGCTAACTGGGGATAAAACAAAACAAAACAAACAAACAAACAAAAAAGGAGGATTACATTTTCAAAATAGATTTTTGTATTCTTAAGATCAAATTCAAATCTAAATACATTGATTTAAAGGGATGAATATCTACAGCTCCAGGCAATCTTACTTGCCGAGTGCTGAACATTACTGAAAATCTGGCAGCCCGGTTTTAAGCTTTTCACTTTTATAATCTTGCTGAGGTGAATTAATATGGTGCACTTTTGAATCAAAATTTTTCTCAGAGTCTAGTGTTCTTCAGGATATAAATAATTCTTTATTACCTTTCCCCCCTGTGACCCACTTTTTTTTTTTTTTTTTTTTTTTACAATCAATCCCTTGCAATTTATTCTCCCTAAATACCACTCAAAAAGACTCTTTTTTTTCTCCTTTCTCTTGTTCCTGCAGCTACTGCCTGATAACATATCTGTCATAGCAGGTGCTCTGCCTTCATTTTTAACATAGTCTCAGAAATATTAATCTTCTTTTAAGAACTTTGCGGGATAGAAATTGCTGATTAATATTTACATTTTTTATAAATTTGTTTTGTTGATAACTGGTATTTTGCTGGAGTATTTATTGTCAAAATGATTAGAAAAGTTTTTATAACTTTGGCAGGTTTATAGCTTTATATCCCTCTGATAAGTTGCTCATAGCACCTCCAAAAGAAGACTAGTCTGGGCCTGTATAATTTAATATTCATTAATTTACTTAATGGTGGAGAAAGCAACAGCTACAGGTTTATTATTTTCTTTTAGATATTTCAACTGGCTTGCATACTGCTGCGAGAATACTGTAAATAGATTAATTTTGTATAACCTTTTGCTTTCTAACAATTTGGAATTCCCAGGGCTGGAATTATATCTTTTCTTTTTACAGTTGGTTAGCAGTCCAACAAGACCATGCAATCTTTTCAGCTTTTTTGCACATTGTTTGAATTAATAAAAATACCAACACAAATGTTTTTATCCTTATGGTTATTCATTAATTCATATAAATTCTTTTTACATTCACAGAAATTGCTGAAGATTAGAAGTTGTTTGGTTGCAAGACAGATGGGGGCTGTACATAAACGAACCAAGTATTGCTTATATTGTAAGGACTTAATGTTAAAGCTACTGATAATAGTAGTGCAAAATTAGTGCATGATAAATATCTTCCTTCTATTCCAAATGGGGTAACCTGTTAGGCTTCCTCACCGAGACGAGTTTTGTTTTCTCTTACAGTGATCCTCAAGATGGCGAACAAAAGCACTCTGTCTGAGCTGCTGGACTGAAGTCTCTCTAGAATGTTCTTTTATTATTATTGTGATTGCATTTCTCATAGTAATTTTAGTGTGTAGACTCAAATCACAGTTCAAACACAATGGCCTGTTCCAGCATATTATCTTCTCTTATTAACATACTCTGTTTAGTAGCACACCATTCTTATCTTCTGAACTACTTTAATACTGCTACTTTTAAACAATATGCCTATTCCTTACACCCATCAGGGTGAACAGAGGGTAAGATTGTCCCCCTCCAAAATAATCATAACTTAAATTGTTCTTGGTCTGCAGAATTTCAGGACTTTATGGGTTTTACACCATTTGGCCCATGATTTTCTTTTGGTTCAGTATCAAACAAGCCAGTGTTGTGGTATTGCCAAATTGTGATAAATTGCTTCTATTGGGAACAACGCAATTGGGTCAGACACTATTGGACAGTTTACATTTCTCTAAAAATAGGCTGTATGTGCCATAATCACAGCATAAAATACGAATCACTAAAGACACGGCCTCAAATCCAGGGAAATGTCTGTCTTCCACAAATTCCACATTTACCTTCACTACTTATAGGATCCTTTCCTTATCCTGTGTCACTCAGGTTACTCCCACCTCCATGTGTGCTCCGTTTTCCCTTGGAAGTAGTGCTAGCAGCACCAGCAGCACAATGGGGAGCATCCCAGCCATGTCCTACTGATTCCGTATCGGAGAATTCCTTTACTAACAGAAGAGATTCAAGTAGGTCAGGCTGCTTTGCATTAATGGTATAAAGTCTCAGGTTTCTGTGTCCATAAAGCCACTTCTGTATTTCACAGTGAAATGCAGATGCATGTAGTACAACGGGTCAAGAATCTCCAGCAGGATCTTCTGCAACACAAGGGTTATTGCATTAAATGAAAGCTAATCAGCTAGACATGCACCTAATGTTCCATGTGAATTATCCCATATGAAAACTGCAGGTAACATTAAGGAAAAAAATGCAAAGAATATTAGCCAAGCATATAGATTTGCAAATATCTTTCTTCTTACACGTTAACATCAGACATTTCTTTTTGGGTAATTCATTCTGACTAGCAAGTTACAGAAGTATTAAGGGACTTGTGCAGAAAGTGTTATAACATTCATGTTCTCATTAACCTGATTAAAATCTGATTTTACAAGTTGAAGGACATGCATTTCTCTCCTGCACTGTCAGCTCTGTGTGTTTAGTATACTGATATCTCAAAGTTACATGGATTATTTGAATGAAACAGAAACAAAACAGTCTTTAGTCAAAAGATGAGTAGTCTTAAGAAGCTATCTGTAGTTTAGAATGCAGTGACAAGGAGGCCTATTCCCAACAGTATAGTCTGTTGAAAATTCATGAATACATAGTTCCCTTTTTTTAAGTAGCTTCTGTTGCATTTGTGCTTTATAATAAAATCATTTGATTCTTATTCTGGTCCTTCACCTTGAGAATGCATGTATGTTGGATTTTGTGCAAGATACATTAAAACTCATAAAGCTTGCATTTTGACAGCAGAATCCTTGATTTCTTTAATATTGCTTTTCAAATAGTGAATCATGTAAGGATTAGCATCACTGGAATACGCATATGTGTAAATACAAAGATTCAGGTATTTTGCAATGTGAAAAATAATGTTTGACATATGGAGGAGTTTGTATTTAAATCCTATGAACTGTGATACATTTTAATTTGTCAATGTAAATTGACCAACAGAATACTAGGAACATTATCATGAAGCCAATGATTTCTTTTGCTTTCAATTTACTATTTCCTAAACCAAATTTAATATTCATGTGCCTGTCTTTTCCAAGCATTTTTTCAGTTAATTTCTGAGTTTGCTTGTAAAGTTACTTTTACACTGGTTTACATGGGAATAGGATTGGGGCAGTCTGATCAGCATCTAAAAAAACTGCAAGGGTTATATCTAATTAAGTTATTTCCATAGTTCAATTACATGAAAATGAAAATGGATTCTGAGTTGTTTTTTGACTCTTTATGGTTTCAGAAAGACAAGAAGTTTAGAACTTTCAAACTAATTTTAGCAAATCAAGAATTAGTTTAAATATCAAAGCTACAAATATTTAACAGAATTTACTCTTTACAGTGATAATTTTCACAAACAAAGGCCATATCACTATCAAAAAACCCACCAAGAAAACAAACAACAAAAAACAACAAAAAACTTTTTTCACTAAATGCATTATTATGTAAGACCAGCTACCTGAGCTAGAGTAGCATAGTCACAAATTCAGTATGGCAAAATGCATGCTACACTTTCCCTGAGAAGCATGTGTTCAGCCTTTGAACACAGCAATCAGCTAAAAACTTGAAGTAGCAGTATCATCTCCTTAGCATCACTTCAGAAGCAGTAGGAAGACTTCATATGACCTAGCACAAAGGAAGTTATAAGGTGAAAATTACACTTCCTGATTTTATGCAGAGTGATGAAAATGGACAGGGTTGTTAAGTGTGAACTGATCCTTACTATAGTGTTTAAATACCCAACTAAATCCAGTTCTGGCTTGATATCACAGCAAGAAATAAACAAAATAGTAATGAATTGCCATATTGTGACACTGTGTTTTCAAAGATGTGACTCAGTAACAGAAAATAAAGAGAGAGATGTGTGCCATGGAGTGCGGTTTAACTAATTACAAAGACTACATCATTGCTTAGGCCAAAGTAGACTCATCAAAGTATATATTGCATGTGTGCAAATCTGGCAGTATATTCTCTCATGCTTTTTTTCTTGTATATTTCTACTTCCTTCCTAAACAAGCAGCCTTTTTTTATTGGGAATACTGAACAATCACGTTCATCCTCAATTCCTGTAATCTGTTTGCTTTTGTTATAGAGCCATATTCCTTTAGAAGACAGGCCTGCACAGAGCAAAAAATAAGTGATTTGAAAAGGAATTGAGGGCACTAGGATGCTAATTTTCCATGTATTGCCAGCATGAATTGAGAATTTAGAAGTATCTGGAGGTTAACTGTGTTTCATTTGAATTTCATGTAATTTCACATATTTCTGAAACATTTGAGGTTAATTCCTTTTTCAGTATGTTTGTACTTAAATTTGTATTGTTATTTAATGGGTGAAACTGCAGTTCTAGTGAGGCTAGATGGACTGATTGCTTTATATTTTACATTGCAAAATAAATTCCTGGCTAGAATGACCTTGGTAATAGTCTATTAGACGAATTTATTCAGTTAAAATGAATAGGAGACAGGACTAATTTAAAAAAAATAATAATAATTGAAATAGTTTTTGTTATATCTCACTAATCTTTCTTCCCTTAGTATTTCCAGCCTTCAAATCTCAGAACTTTTTCCTATATTTTGTGCTTTACTTCTCTGTTCAAAACAAATTAGTATTTCTTAATTTAATACAAGTTTTTCCTTTCATTGAGCAGGCTTTTAATAACTTACAATAAATATATTAATGATAGCTGCACATCTTATTTTAAGATGGGACACTTTCTATGTCATTTTCAGCTGAGACCTCCTTTAGTCAAGAAATCAGGCAGTAGTTGTTTTGTGACAGACTTCATGATGGACCTTTTTCTAAAGGAAAGACTTGTAAGTTACCTTAGCTACCCAGCTACAAAAAGACCCATGGCTACT
>VZSV01000191.1:1226416-1241751 GCA_013398735.1 Nothocercus julius
TAAGCTATTTACTGAGCAATTGGAGATAAATTAATATCTGCTTAATTTTGCCTACAGTAATTAGATATTAGCAACTACCACCATATGTTCTTCATGTGACATCTCACTTGGTACTAATACATATGGTCCCCACCTTGGCACCCTTTACAGATGCTCCTCCTGACATCTGTAGTCATCTCAGAGACCCCAGAGATGGGGGCACATTGCTAAAGGTTACACAGATAAACACTGGTAATTTGCTTCTCTTCTCTGCTTGCACCCTGTTTCCTTTTCTCCTGAACTCTGCAAACAGTAATACCATGCTCTTCACCACGCCACAAGATCCCTCACTTTGCATCCTTCAGGTTTTGGGCAGAGCAAACCCTCGCTCTGCGTGTTTCACAACATTTCCAGGGTCTAGATGTGATTGTGCTTTGTTTTCTGAATACTCTATCTCCAAAGCAATGAAAAATGAACTTCCAAATTCTCCCCCAACTTTGGCAGGGAAAACAAGGGCAAATTAGTAAAGAGGGACTTTTCCAGACAGCCAGGCTGCACACAAGATTTAAAGACAAAAGATCAGCCTCCACTGAGAAGCTGCAGCTTTCCATAGCCTAGATTTATTTTTAGATTATATTTTCCCTTCCTACAGGCAGCGAGATGACCTCCGTTCTTTTTTCCAAGGTCTGCTCTGGGGCAGTGAACAACACTTCTGGTAGCAGTGAAAAGGCTGCAACTGCAAGGCTGCTACTTCAGTCATCTCCCTTTTGCCTTGTACCATGACATGCTGCTTTGGCTTTTGCTCTTGTGTTTTCGGAAACTGGGAAATAACACTGAGAAAAATACTTTTTTTTTTTTTTTTTCAAAAAATACCCTCTCTTTTGTGGAGGTTAGGCAATGATGGATTTTGTTTTTTTAATAATAGAAATTACAAAATCATCATGTCTTCTCTAACCACAAAATGTTTTTAAGTGAAGAAATAGAGTATATTTTGCCTTTGATGTAGTGGAAGTGAGGCAAAAGAAAAGCGCAGTAGGAGCAAGAAAAGAAGACACCATAAGACTCTAAAACAGTTTGTATAAACACACACACACTATGTATATGTGTATAGATATATCTATACATACCTTTGTATATATGTGTTTGCGCTTGTATGTATATATTTGTATGTATACATATATAAATATTATGTATACTTTATATCTTGAGGGATCTTTGTCAATCAACACCTACAAAGAGAAGGTGACTTCAAAATGTTTCTGTGTGCATTTTAATAAAGTTGGGAAGTTTTTCCCTATTTTAGGCAGATATAGATTTTTTTTTTCTTTTTTTTTTTTTTTTTTCCTGTGTCTATATGTGAAGCTACCATGGCTAGTTTTTACAGTCTTTTTCTGATGCTCTTCCTTATCTCCAAATCATCTCTTTACCTTTCTTTCTTTGGCTTGTGCTGAATACATTCTGACTTGGTGACTAAGTTATTTGCCGTTGTGCTATCTGGTAAAGCTGGAATCATCCTGTCTGGCTGCCACCTCTCAACTCAATCTCCTTTAAGAGCCAGGGCTGTGGCCAGGAGCCCCAGAACAATTAGGAAGAAGCGCAACAGCCAAGTAGAAAAAGAGTAATATCACAGAACTTAGGCAACTTACCTTGATTATCTCTACATCTGTAAGATGAACATTATCTTTTTAACACATTTTAAAAGGATATCAAGTAATATTTATTGAAACATGGAACTGGAAACTTTACATATTTCATTCTTCCATGAATAACATATATTCTTTTTGGTGACAAATTGGTTAAGTTGATGGATATATGGAAATCTTTTCCAAAGTTAAAAACATCTTTGTATAGATTAAAAGGCAGAAAACATAGAGGTACCCTACACAACACCAGGTCATCAGTTTTGTATTCAGACATACCAACCCTATTTGGGGAAAGATTTCATAAATCTGTGAGTTTATCAGTCTAGCTATCTGAGAATACTTTCACACATGGAAAATAGCAAACTATTCCCACTGTCACAGTGTAATATAAAGATTCCTAGTATTTTTCACAGTTTCTGTTGATATATCCTTCACTCTGCAAGGAAAGTATCCATATGGATCTTTCCAATCTTCTTACTCTTGCCATAGGTGTACAGACAAACAGCTCAATATCTCAAAGGGTGGGTGCTGGCTGCCTTGGCATTGGCAACAGGTTGAGAGGTTGTCTTCTTCTGCTTTGACGAATCCGGTACTGAGGAAGACATCAGTCAGGTCCCATCAGGTTTCTGCTTCCTGAAAACCCTCACTAGGCTCGCAACTCATGCCCGTGACCTGTGTCAGTTCACTGGAGCAGGAACTGCTTGTGAACTGTGTTAGGAAAAGAAAAGTAGCATTAACATGTAAGAGAGCTGACCTGGCAGCACTGCTTTGGAAAAGCTTAATCTTCTTACCCATGCAATAAGTTATGCAAAATAGTTTGGTTAACAAATCCTCTTCTAACAAATACACACTCATTTAATGTCATACAGATTTAGCACCTTTTTTTTAATCATATTTAATCATGTCTTTTTAAATCATATTTAGAAATATATGTCTGGAAATACACCTACAGAACAAAGCAGCAATGCCTGCATATGGAAAATAGGAATACTTTCCCATTCAGTTTATATTATCGTACTAACACCAACAATTTTGGTTAATGGTCTAAGTTTCTCTGGCACATGAAAGGCTGGACATAAGAACTTTATATCCCAGGCTTGTTGTCTTTGTGTATTTCTCAAGATCAAACTCTGAAACAGTTTACAAAAGAAAACGCTGGGTAAAGTTCCCAAGGTACATGAGTTAGGCTCCAAAAAATTATTGAATGGTATAGTCAGTAAAAATTGAGCTTGCAGGTTAAGAGAAAGACCATCTCTCGGGGGACATGGGATCAGCTTCTAGCTACATAAATTCTTATCCGTCTTAGTCAATTCATTTTGTGTCTGGCACGTAGCAGTGAGGCTGCACAGAACAGGAACCGTGTGTGGACCTCACAACTGGTCCTCCTTTAAGATGCCTCTAGTCATCACTGTGCTTCTTATAGTAATGTAGTCAATCTGTTTTTTCTAATGTAACCATGGACAATGAAAGAAACCTGAGATAAAAATCTAGAAAGGATGATGTATTAAAATAAGGAAGGCATGGTGTAGAAAAATGCATTATTACAATTGTTAAGCCATCAGATGTACAAATCTCCTTGCCTTTGTATGCATGTTGACTACGCTGCAAGGAATTTAAAATTGTTGTGGTTTGAAGGGGTGCATATTTAGGAAGAGATGAATCCCCTTGCATTCCAGCCGATCTCAGAGGTTAGAGGGACTGAGGGTGACTGGACTCATCTCTTAATAGGGGTAACAGATAGTGTGGTAATTGTAGACTCGACTCTCAGCACCAGATTCGTGAACAGTCTGTCAACTGTAGGTCCGATCACCTTCATAACAACGAGTGGAGTTCACAAATAGTATGATTTATTCAAGTGCAACATTTACAAAGCAGGTTTCAGATGTCAGTACAAGAAATTCTCTACTACACTGTAGGGCTCTTAGCTAGCTTCTAGTGTGCGAATGCACAATTCTCACTCACCCAAGAAGATGGGAGAGGGCCCTCAGGCTTGAGGAGTCTCCTCAGCATCCTGACCTGAGGGGAAGAGAGGGGATCAGCCCATCAACTGATCCAGAAATTACAATGGAGTCTTCCCTCTTCCTTCTGAGTCTCCTCAGGCGGTACCCTGACCTGAGAGGAGGAAAAAAGGGATTCAGCCTGTCAGTTGATCCAGAAGTCACGATGGAGCCTTCCCTCTAACTTCTCAACTCCTTTGTTCACATTTTATATATTTTCTTTACATTTAAGTGAAGCTTGAGTGACTCTACTCATACTTACTTTTGTTATTGACTGGTAAAAAAGTCTCTCGAGGCAATTGAAAAATCAGGAAAGCCTGCTCAGTGAGGAGTGTTGTATCTTGGAGGCAGATAATTTTGGGGATTGAGGTGTGTTTTGATGCCTTTCACCACTGTAGGCCCACCACTAGACATCTTATCACCCTATGTGGCTTATCAGCTGCGTGGCACCACCAGGTCGCCACCTCTGCAGGGAATACAACAGAGTTTGACTATGGTGTCTTCACTCCGCTCCACCCATCATTCACTCATCATCTGCCCAGCACCATCAGGTTACCCCTTCCACAGGGAGTCCAACAAAGTTTGGCCATGGTGTCTCTGTTCTGCTCTACTCTTCGTTTACTCTTATTAGCGTGTGCTAGGAGGACAGATTGTGTTTCTGAGAGAATCTTGGAGAAGTAGATTCCCTACATACCAACCATCCTGGAAGTTGATGACTGTCTCTCACCCCAAGCAAACCTCTGTAATACCATAACTTCTGTTAAGCCCTAATTTTTCTCTAGTTTCTCCTTTCTCGAGCAGTTTTCACACAATATTGTACTAGATAGTTTGCGCTTCAGTTATGATACCTTTTTTTAGATAAATGATACAACTGACTATTCTAAAAGAACTGCAATAGGCTTATAAATATTATTAAAAAATTGCAATCTCAAAACCCATTAGAGAACTGAGTTTCTAGTTTTTAGTCTTTTGTTATTTGAACTCATATCACTGAGCATGTCCTGAAGATATGCAGATATTTGACAGTCTATTATTAAATATTGCTCTGATTATTTTCAGTAGGGCTTTCTCACAGCTTTTAAGTCACTTTTCCTTTTATTGTATCACATATAATTTCATATTATGTTGAAACAATGCCATAAAAATTGATATATGCAATGTATTAACAAACTAATTCAATCAAGAATTTACAGCAAGACAACTCTTTTTACCCAATGATACTGAAAAATGCAATACTATGCAATATGCTTTGGTTCATTCATTGCCATAGCTCTATTTTAATAGCTATTGGTGAGGGAGAGTCTGATATGTAGAAAGCAAATAAAGAAGAACCTACTGGCTATTTGAGTATTTCTGCTCCCTACATCACTGTCAGTCTACATCACTTCTAAAACTGAACAGCTCCCACTTCAAACAAAATAAAAATATTAGAGCACACATAATTGTCAAAATAAAAAGTAGAATATGACTCTTCATTCTACTATTCAGTCTTACACAGATGTGTAAGCAAGCGTATAGCAAGTCATGCAGGTAAACAACAGTAAAAATTGCCCTGAAATATGTTGTTTATTGGATCTCTTTTGACTGTTCTTATTGAAATATTGTCTCCTGATATAATCTCCTAGGTTCTGATTACTCTATAATAGCCTAGACTGTATCATGGTAAATAAAAATTCAGTACAAGTTCTACTTAGGATATCCTAACCTAGGAAGTGAGAAGTGGTGGCAGATGCATAAGTAAGACAATGGAATTCGGACAATCAAAGATGCTTATAGTACTTCTGGTGAGATTTTCAACACTACCTGATTAATTTATCTAATCAATTTATAGTTATAAATGCCATTCATTTCAGCTGAATGTTTAGATATTTGCTTTCGCATAGCTGAACCTTCAATGTGAATGCATACTTTTGAAGAACTTGCTGATACTGTCTGGAAGAGACGGAGGAGCCCTTTCCTATTTGGAACATAGTGAAGTATTATTTTCTTGCCTTGCACAGCAAGAACAAGTCCAGGTCCAGGTCCATGGTTGGCTTTGGGCAGAAGAGTTCCTGGTCCTGGCTTGTTTGCCTTCAATCTGAGCAGGAAACAACTACCTGGTCCACTGTGCACCTACTGGGTTAGTCCCAGGAATACAGAGCATGAAGCACAGCTATTTCTTAAATACTGGCACTGCAGGCTGGAAATTCAAGGGCAATAAGAGGGTTATAAACTTCCCACCACTGAGGGTGAGGAGCACATGGTGAGGTGCACTTGCACCATTACACTTTGCTCTGCCTTCTCTGGCTGTGAATTAGGGGGTGGAGTTGTTCTACAGTTAGCTCATGTTTTAGGTGGTGCTTTCCAGAACTGTACACTGAAAATAGACAGTCCTTTTTTTTTTTTTCTTTTTTTTTTTTTTTTTTTTTTTTTTTTTCTGGTTATTCAACCCAAGGACACAGAAGTGCTCATAATCTGGAATGACACAATGCAGCAATGTGGAAATGAGAGAGCCATGCTGTCCCACGTCTGCCCACAACTCACCAGTGTGGCCTAATGTTAACTAACCGGAAACAGCCCCTCGAACACCCACTTGCAACAACCTTACATCTAATAACAATTCTAGAGTCTCCATTAATTACAAATATACCCAGTGATGTAAAAGTTAAAGAAATTCCCAGAGGATGTAAAAAAGGCTGGAAGGAAGCAATAAAACATGTTTACTGCACATGTATTTTCTTTTTAACGATATTATGTTGTAGTATGGACCCCTATTATGAGTCTGGTAATGGAGAAAGGATCGTTAATCACCAGTAAGTACCACACTGGGCAAGCAGGTATTGAAAAGGGCAATGCTCCTGGCATAATATGCATTATTTGACTCATTTAAAATACATTCCATTTCTCAAATGCAGCACTTAACCATTCTAGAGTACTGAATAACAGTCATTTACTAATGTTTTTCTAATTAGATTCAAATAGGTTTAAACCAAATAGGTTTACTTGTAATCATAAAATAAAGACAGTAAAGGCAACCCTAGACACTCAAAAATCATCCAGTTTCAGAAGACTGTTAATTATTGCCATTATTTTGTAAAGAGACTGTAAGTATTAGATATTTCATGCTGTGCTTAATTTTCAGATTGATATACTTTATTGAGGCAAATAGACATCTAGATACCACCTTGAAACTAAAATTACTGTTAGCTTGTTTTACAAAAGAAATAATTGAAAGGAGATGTGCTTGACAACAAGATCCAAAATAAACATTTTTTTGTGATTTGAAAAGGTGCTATAAAAGAACATATTCTAGGGAAGTTTTACAAAAACAACTTATCAAAAAAGAAATTTCCTCTTTCTAATTCTCCTTCTTTCTTACAAATTTTGAACTTTTATTCTAAATGTGTGATCTGGGAATAACTCAAAAATACAGTACTGTATATTATGTAAAAGTATGTGAATGCAATATATTGGGGTAATGTAAAGGAATATATGATACAGTTTTAATCCTTTTCTAAACATAACCATTCTTACTGCTACTCAGTAGTAGGCTTCATCTGTAAAACACCTGACACATAATACCCTTACCTTAATGCAATGAATTAATGAAAAAGCACTTTCATTCAGACGTGCAGATATTATTAACTTTTACATCAAAGAGAGAAAATCATAGCAATGAAACACAAAAACTTTATATAGCAGGTGCTGATTAATAGATCACAATAGTAAATGGTCCATCTGAACAAAATTAATTTTGTAGAAAGCTTTTGCTGTGCAGGAATAATGTTCTTTCTGATACACAATAAAAACCTAGTGATTGTTAAAGGACTTCCCGTCTGCCAGAAAATACTGTACAATTTTACTGATAAAAAAACTTGAATTCCTATAGCAAGGGACCCTAATAGATTGGTTACTTTTTTCCTGAGCTAGTAGAAATATCTCTTTCTATTGTTTCTGAGGTCTTCAGAAAATAAATAAATAAATAAATACATACATACATATTGGAAATACAAGCTAATAATTAGAAAAGAGACAATGATTATTTCTGAATGTTTTCTTATAGTGTCTATTATTTTTAAAATGAACTATTGATATTGTGTAGGAATCTATATTTTTTCACAATGATTCATATCTATACTATAACTATTGGCTGCTCTGTTTTCTTGAAAACAAAATCAGTATATAATTCCATTTAAGTAATAAATATGCTACTTTTTACATGCATATAAATAAATACAAAACTTTCTTTCATCTAGATCATGAGTATTAACATATAGAATAGATTTAAGATTATTAGAAGAGAGTAGTTTTTCACTGTTTTCTAAAAAATCAAACATTGCAAGTCTAGCAAATCTTGTTGCTTGGAAAAGTTGCTCTCTGGTAACTAAAAACAGAAAAAAAAAGGGATTAATGAAGCTGCCAAGGCTGCTAGCGACAAACTAAGAGTTCCTCTCAAATTGTGTATGTGTGATATTCCCCTTGAGATAAAAAAATTAGCAAGAGACATCATGGAATAATGCAGACATATTGCTATTGTTATTGTCTTTCTTACTTCATGTATTTCCTGTCTACCTAGACAAAATTATTTTGGATTGTAATGACTGGTAAGATGTGCAAACAGATCTACACTGTACCAAATAGTCCAAGGTCTTTTCTTCTCCTCATTATTCGTGTAATTATCCTCATGCATAAAAGACATGAAAAATCTATTATTTCTCTTTGAAAGAAAAAGGACTATCTCCAGAAATAACTGTCTTAAAATAAAATGCATAATCCTGTATAATTACTGTTACTCACCATAGCATCATTTGATAAATAAAAGATTCACTTATCCGCTATCTACTTCTATAAAAGTTTTCCTCTTCAAAGAACATTAAAAATATTAATAAATCATCCATTAAAAACTTCAGTATTTTCTTCCTATTGTACAAATGATATCTTTTGAGGTTGATATCCTTTTTTAAAGATTTAAAGGATGGGATATATATTTTTGCAGTCCTCAGCTAGACCTCATGCTACACACTTCTATTGTGGAACTGTGTTGAAACTCTGTTAATTACCTAATTTACCTGTTAGCAGGTACCCATCACTGAATTTATGATTTGCAGCAGATCTACTCTTGCAATCTTTAATTTTTCTTTAATCCTGAAGATTTTATGATGGGTGCCTTCAGTTAGGTTAATACTGGACTTACACGATACTTGAAATGCTCCCTTCTCAGAATATTTATAGTCTCCAAATGATTACATTGCATTTGGATTAACAATTTCTAGAACATATCTGAATAAGATAGACAGACTAAATACTATGTTGTTTTAAAAAGTATAACAAACAAGGTTTATCAAGACCTACCTGTCATTTTACTGACTACACCCTGGATTATTTTTGTAGTTCGTTTTATAGTGATTCATGATGACAAGTTGTGCCTCGTGAAATCTAATGTAATCCATTGACAAGTCCTTTGCAGTTTCCTTGAACATCAAAAGGATTTTGAGTAGTCATTTCCCTTCTGAAATCTTTTAGGAGTCTCACTAATGCTCACGTAATCTGAAGGTATAAATTTTGATGTTTCCTAAAAGTGATTTAATGTTTGCTAGAAGGATGATTTTAAGTGAATTGGTAAAAGACTCTTTTTCTGTTCTTCTGTTTTTCCAGTTTCTCTTCTGTCTGCTTCTCTACATTTTTTGTTCTAAGAGAGATTTTTAAGCTGTATTTCTTTTGTTATCTTGGAGAAAGTAAGACATCTTAAGCATTCTGTGAAATAGACTGGATATGTTTTCACCAGTGAGGCAGTTTCTGAACTCTAAGCTATTTTTTTCGGTATTTGACATAACATAAAATAAATGGTAAAATACCAGCTATCCTATCTCTGACTAGATTAATTCACTTGCACACATGTATATAAGTGTGCGTGTCATGCTTGTGTGTACTGAGATTTTTTTCTTGCAGACTTCTCATGCTTTTGACAAGGAGTTCAGGTATCATTTATTCAGTGTTATTTATATCAAATGTTAGCAACATCAGAATTTCACTACAGATGAAAGTTAGAAATAGGTGTGAAAACTAATGTGATTTATGTCTTTCTTTTTTTTTTTTTTTTTTTTTAAGAAAAGGCATCCACCACCCTGCAACGTGGTTATAATGTTTGATTCATTTCTTAGCAATGGTGGGAATAAAGATTAAAAAGGTTAGATTATGTATCCAAAATAGTGCTAGCTCTTGACAATATTAATGTAGGAGGATAAGGTGTGATTTCTTGGAAATTAAAAAAGATATATATATATTGCATCCCTGTTTTGCCAACTTTATTTTCTTTTATGAGCAGTTATAGTGCTTTTCGTATATTTTTGCATATTCTACTACTGCACCCAGAGAAGGGGCCACATGCTTTTCTTGACATTAAATTTCCTGACTTAGCAAGTACTTTCTGTTGCTAAAGAACACTTTACCTTCCCTCTGGCATCACATGATTTATACAGTCACAACTTCTTCATAATTTTAAGCTTTTACAATTATTTCTCGAAGTAATTTTTTTTTTTTCTTTTCCAAAGGACATTTCCTAATAAACATCAGCTGACCTACAATGGTCACATTTGACTTTATCTCACATTGTTGCTGCAGTTCTCTTAGTATATGAATCTAAATCTGAATCTGTAGTCTAATTTAGGCAACTGATTCCTCTTTGAAAGTTTCACTGTTTTTTCTTACATACTATTTTCCTATATTCCACTTCCACAAATAACATTATTTAAATTTATTTCATTTTGGCAGTTAGTGTGTTTCGCTTTAACTTGAGCACACAGATTATTACATATTCTTCCTCAACACAACTCAGTATTGTGCTTCAAAAGCTTTTCCCAATCCAATCTAAATCATATTCATATGCTGAATGTTGTTCATGTTCTTTTTTCCCCTTTTTTTAGTTGGAATTACATAATGTACCCCATTTTTAGTGAGAATCCCTCGAAGTTTTAAAAGTGTACCAACACTCATGCTGTTTTTTATTTTCGAATGTGTTTAAGAAAAAAAAACATTTTTGCTACAGAAAAGTTGTCACTGTATAGTGGATTTGTTACATTGCACTCCATTGTTACATCTATAAATAACCACACCCACCAGTATCTTATGTGCACTTCTACATTTCTTTACTGTTAAAAAAAAAATCAGAATATTGTCCCCAGTTTTAAACATTTTTATACTTAAAAAAAAATAAAATTCCTCACTTTATTTTAAAAAGTGTTTATTTTATTAACAGAGAGGTGAAAGGTCACACACTGGAAAGAAGGGACAGCACAACAGTGTACGGTGTCTCAGCACACATTGGTGCTACCATTTTGTTGTACCCAGAAAAAAGCAGCAAATAATGTAAAATGCTACTTCACTGACTATGAACCTGTATATTCTGAACTCAGATAACGGATAAATGATCACTCTTTCTATGGAGGAAAATGGGCCCTTACTTCTTTTGAGAGTTATAATTACTGTATACTACAAATCTGCAGACAGAAGTGTATTCAACAAAATCTACCTGTTTTTCTCTTTAGAATCCTTCACATAAAAAGTGCCATAAAAAATCTTTGAATGCAATAATGTTTCATTCATACAGGCAATTATCCCCAACCCCTTTTCACTATTCTGTGAAATTGGGGGTTTACTCAGCTATTGTCTTCCTCTCATCTTTAAAAAAGACCTACAGAACCATGAAAGAAAACAACTGTTCATTTGGAAGAAAACAAAGCAAAGGCAGAAACCTTTCTCTCCACTGAGATACACAATGCCAAGATCACTAAGAAATGCAAGAGACAAAAAAAAAAAAAGACTGGTAAGTTAGACCGAACAAACTTCCAACTTGTCCTGGTGTGGGCAGGCTTTGGGTTTTATTAGGTTATTACAAGTAGCAAAAGAAAACTCCTTTATGATTAAGCAAGCTGTTCCTTTTCATGAAATATCTAATGTATTGTAATATCACCATCATACAAATCTTGCTCCACAGTCACTATCTTCTGCACTGAATAAATTAGAGATAACTGGGGCTCTTACACTGAGTCAATGTTAAAAGAATTGTTATAAGTGATGCAAGAGGGTGGACGCTGGCACACCTATCATGAGAAGGGAAAGACTCCTGAGACTTGGAGGACTAACTTTCTGGGAAGTCTGTGGAAAGACTCCCCTCAAATTCAATCTAGATGAAACCTTTGAAGAGAAGGGCACATAATTCTTACTTTAAAGTAACTGGCTAGACTGAGAGTGTCTAAAGTAGTACACTAAAGAGTGGGTGCGCAGGCTGATCTGACTCAAGCACATGTGTTTTTCATCTCTTCCTCTCCTCATCCATTAAATTGATTTTCTTCACTCATATCACATTTTGGAAACAGTCCAGTATCCTTCCCCTCACATCTTCTGGTTTTATCTAAGTGAGCTAGTTACCCCTAACAGAACAGGACCATGGAATATAATAATACATACATGGCATGGATGCCCACTTCTTCAACTTAGGTCCTGAATCTGTTTAGTTTACTACTAGAGATGTACTCAGATCTACAAAAATGACTAGAACAAAACACCTGTTCATCATGATCTGTAAGATTTTTGGTTGCAGAGACCCTATGGGGCTGCAAAAAGGGGAGCTTTTTTTTTTTTTTTTTTTTTTTTTTCCTAAAAATGAAGTAAATCTTCACAGGAGGAAATAGAAAAGGAACTGTAAGAACCTGAAAGGAAAAGCTGTAAATTGATGGAAGAAAACGTGGAAGAAAACCAACTTTAAAGGATGATATTATCAAAGATATCTCAGCTTGACATTTATTTACATCTCTAATTTATGTAAAGTAATTTAAACATTCAAGATTTTGTCACATCTTCCCAGATTCATGGGCCTTTATAATGTTCTCAAGTACCTATGGTAAATATTTTTTAAAGTTCACAGTACCGGGTCTAGCTCTGTTCCTTCTCACTGAAAGGAGGATTATCACTGCTTTCAATGGGAACAGACTTAAATCAGTTCTAAATATTTTGAAATGTAAATCTTGCAAATCCACAGGGACACAGAAGTCCTGAATCCTTCCCTAGATCCTAGTTCTAGTCACATAGTTTTGTATTTGAAAAAAGTCACAAACAAAACTTTTTGGGTGGGAACTAGCGACCTGAATGCAGAGCCATTTTAGACACCTTTGTCCTACCTGACTTCAAGATGCCTCTTCTAAAGACACATGTTTTCTGCAGATCTTGTGACATGCCTACCAGGCTACATTCAGATCCCCAGTGTTACTTAAAGTGACATTCTGGTTAGACAACTTAATCCTACCCTGCATGTCCCAGAATTCATTTGTACAAAATCATAGATAGCTTTTATTTACACTTTTAAGATACTAAATATCTATTTAATTTTGAAGGGTACTTGCACTCAGACATTATCTCATTGAGGTATAGTAGGGAGATACTAATACGGGTGAAGAGCCAACTATTAAAATATCAGCAATTGTACTAGAGTCTAAATTCTCTATTTTTTTTTTTAATATCATAGCAATCACAAACTTCTTCTGTAAAGTAGAATGATTTAATCTTGAGGTCTAGAGAAGATCAGAAATGCAACATTTTCAGAGAATACATCACTGACTTTGTACTAAGGACACATTATTGCTTCACAGAGGAAGCAATTTCTAGTTCTCAAAATTTATCTGGAAAAATAACTATCTTTTGGCGCTGTTTCTCCTGATAATTTAAACATTATTCATATTTTACTCCATCTCTCCAAGTGAAATTCTTATCTTCTATGGTGCTAATTTTATTTAAAACGCTTGGAATATGTGCAGGTCTATCTTGAGGCCACCTCTTAACAATGAATGAAAACCTATTATAAAAGAAACTTCACAGCATATCAACACACTGTACACTCTTCACTGGTAAGCCCTAGTAAACTTGCCAAGAGAAGAGATAGTAAGGACATTGGTCATATCCCCAGGAAAAAAAGAGTTTGTTTTGGACACCTGACTTCATGGCTCACAAGCAGATGCTGACACCAGCCAACAGCAGTTCAAAAGGCATTTTCAGTTTCAAGAAGTAAAAGGGATCACTATAAAGCAACACAGCAGAATTTCTTTAGTAACATAAGCTATTAGAAATCCATCTTTCAGCTTGAACAAAATTCCAAAATCAAATTTTAAAAAGGATGGGAATAGCTTCATAACAATTTTCCCATTCAAAAATCATATTCAGTATATACGTTAAACTTTAGTTGTAGAAGGTCACATCAGAACAGTCGGAAACTACCAACAATGAAATTGGTTACAATATCTAATTGACTGTTACATAAAATGCATTTACAGTATAATAGCTAAGGAATGCATGTAATTTAAAGAGGCCTCCTAAAGAAATCACTGAGACTGAACATATGCAGTATAATAGGTCTCAAATCCATTGCATTCGCTGTAGAGTGCAAGAGGTTTTCCTGTCCATTAAGAGCCCCTGGCTTGGAAAGAAAGTCAGACTGTCACATTATTATATTAAATTAAATCACAAATGCCAATCAGAAGAAATACTCCTTTTGATTTTCATTGGTTGTGTTTTGCACACTGAACTCATTTTTCAGTGTAGACTCGGTGCCATCTTCGTTTTCAGATCCTTTTGGCTCGTTTTTTGAATAGGTGCTTTTCTTTTTATAAATGCGTATGGCTATGGCAGTGATGCAAAGTAGGATGAATATCACGACTGCTATCACACCTACAAAAAGAGAAGAGAGACAAGTTACAAAACAGAGCATCCAAATAATAAAGCATGGGAATGTGCCAAAGAAAGAAAGACTATTGCATAGTGAAGTGGGGTACCAAGAAGTAGAAAGCCGTATCTGCTTTTGCACCAGAAATGGTACTGCAGCATTCCCTACAAGGCAAACATTTCCATTTTTACAAGCTATGGATACTAAAACCCAACTCAGAAACTATACTTTTTGGAAACTTTTGAAGGCAAGACCAGTTGAGATTTAGGGTAAATCAGGTGGCTGTCTTTTCTTCCTTCACCATCACCCAGCTCACGGCCGGTGTCATGGCTCAAGCTGCTGCATGCTTGGGGAACTGCTCTTCACGGGCTTTGCCACCAGATTATGACATGGAATGACACAAAGCACCATTCCAACTTTGCTCTTCTTCCTCACTCCTACTACTGTACAATGTATTTTCCTTCCCTCAGTCATTCATACCATACATCTCCCTCACCCACCTACCTATTGGGAGGGAAGGGGGCACACAGACCCATGTCAGCCTTTCCCTGCCCATCTGCTCTCATGTCACTGCTCCTGCTCTGAGCAAGGAATCTAGAGAACACAGGTGGAGCACAAGAGATACACAGAAAAAAGCATATATCTCCTGAAGCGGGTCTCAGGCCAGTTTTTCCTGTATAGAGTATAATTCAAGCTTGTGGTTACACCAAATTAATCCCATTCATAGCCAGTACTCCATGCAAATCAGTACAGACCACAGGTGAGTGGTCTTGATTAAAAATGCCCTTACAGAGGAGTATTCAGAAAGTAAAATGTACAGCAGTTTATCACAGGGACTCTAGTTAATACTGACCAGGGTTTATAGCTACCTACCTTCAGGTTTAATGGGACAAAACATCTAACATTTAACCTGCCTTGTAGAAGAGACTCACTCCACCTAACTGCTTTTCCTTTTGAAGTTTTCGTGATCAGCTTTAACTAAGGCTTTCTCTTTTCCCATTGCAATGAATAGGATGAATAGAAAAT
>VZSV01000191.1:1255167-1274894 GCA_013398735.1 Nothocercus julius
TGCATAATTACTCTTTTAGTGTTAAATATTATACATGTTCCCATGCAGCAGTACTCTTCCCCCATGGTCCCTCTGGAACAACTTGCCTTCAAGCTTTGTACGGGTGCATAATTATGCTAATTCAGCTCTCGCACCAAAGCATTCATTTCTAACACCCACATATTTTTAACATTTAATTTAAAGTTAAAGCTTCTATTTCATTAGTATATAGAAGTAGCATATTAAATATGATCATCCAATTTCATCAAAAATACTGCAAAACCATTTTTTTTTCTTGATTTTTTCCTTCATATTCCTTTAATGTAAAAGGGAATGGGTATAGCTAGACAGGCAAGTTTAAATTATAATCTAAGTGATAAAGTGTTTGGACTGTTGTTTGATATTTATTTAAGGGTATAAAAACAAATGAGAACAAAATCCCAACAAAAAAACAAGACCCCAAAGAAGTAAGAAACCATCTCCATCTCCATTTACAAATTACGGAGATCTTGCCATAAGAAAAGCATTATATTTTCATGAGGAGGAACTGACCTTTTTAATAGGAAACTGACTCTTAAGTCAATATAAAATATAGATGTCAAAGAGATTGTCTAATATAGATTTATACAGAGGCTCAGCATGAGTCTGCTATGCTTCACTTTATTTATTTAAGCTTTGAAAATACACTTTATTTTGGGGTACTTGTTTTACCATAATTTTTTATTTCATTTTACTTTGGATCTTTTTAATATCAACCCACTTTATTTTTTGTTTGTTTGTTTGTTTGTTTTTTAACTGAATTACCTCTACAAAGAGCATTTTTTCTTCTCTGTTAATCTTCACATGCTGCAGCTGTCCATCAGCCAGGCTTTTGAAATTGATGTTGAAGACATCAGGATCTTGATGGCTGTCTAGCTTATATCTGATTTGTAAGCTTCCTGCAGGGATTGATAAAAAATGATATTATAAATTTATTACAAGACAGATGATTGTATGTAACTCACAATTCTTCCTCTTCAACATGCATATTTGTAGAGCAAGACAAATATCTGATTTATTTGAAGGATCAGCTTAAGTAATATAAATTAACATAAGTGGAAAATGAAAGAAAGCAATAGGAAAAGAAATATCAGAAGTGGGAAGCAATCGTAAAGATAACCATAAACTGGACATATCTGGACATAGAGTGACATATATGGATAAAGAGTTAAAGAATAAGAATGTGCAGTGATTTATTTATGCATTTGAAAATACAGCTACAAAAGAGTTGGTCTGATATCAAAGTGACATATCAATGTGACTTACCATATAAAATTCCTTACCTTAACAGAACTGTTTCTGCAAAATGTTTACATTGTTCAGACTTCTAAATGTCTGACCAGCTGACAAATCATTTCCCTCTCACTTTCCATTTCTCTCTGTTAACTCATCATATACTGCCCCTACACATATAGCGCATATTTTCTCATGCAGACTGTTTCACAACAAAACGGAAACACAGTAGTTTACTCCTCAGAGATTTTCTATCAGTCACAGATGAACAGCAACTTTCTACTTTTCTAGTGGGAAGCACGATGCAGAAATTACTATCAGAGAGCACGGACGGAGATGGCTAGAGCATGCTCCAGCTCTCGTGATGGGGCTAGTATTATTCTGCTTCCAATATATAACTAGAAAACTCACAGTCTCCTTCAGTATATGGCCACAATGGCTCAAGTGACCAGAATTGGCTGAAGCCTTCTTGGACAAACTCAAGGATTTGGCTTATTCTGATTTCACTTTAACTTAAAAAAATGATTTTAGCCAGACGTAAGACACGGAAAACAAGCATTCAGAAATCAGAAGAGGAAAGAATGTAAAATAAAAACAATAAAATTTCATACTTGGCTCATCTGACACAAATTACATTGCATGTATTTTTACCAGGAACATAATTAGCCCAGAATAATAGCTGAGCAAAATGGTCTGTAAATAATTTGGGAAATGGGCAACATAGTTTTTAAAAGTACTTAATTTCAGTGTACATCATAGGTATTTAGAACTTTACACTTTCTTTGTTTAATGGGTGTAGCAGACGTGTTTATTTTGAGCTTCAAAATTGAAATCTAAAAAAAAAAAAAAAAAAACTATGGAAATATTATACTGCTTTTCTAAAGAATTTCTAGAAATAATCATTCTTTTTTGCTGACAGGATTAAAAAAAATAAAAAAAAAAATAATTACCGTTAGAGGAATTAATACAATTTGTGTGCAGCAATTTTTCAAGTGGAAAGCATTGTTTGGTACAATGCTTGGAAAAATAAATCCACCACCTAAAGCAACAACAGAGCAACTCATGTCTGCGAATCAGAATGAAACCAGGTTGGCAGCTGTGAGGTTCATTAGTGCTTCCAGGCAGTCTAGCTGAGCACTCACCGTTTTTGGTGAGAATGACTGAGAGATATTCCTTGTAGAAAGAGCTGACATAAAGTAGTAAGCTCGGCGTTCGTGTTGTTCGGAAGGTAAATGTAATTGCCTCCCTGTTCAGTGTCATGTCAGCATAGAAAGAAGAAGCATGAGAACTGGAATTTTTGGTTAAAGTGTAGTATTCTTGAAAATTGTATGTCACAGAAGTGCCAGTCCCAAAATAGGCAGAGATCTCTGAAACAACAGGTAATGCAGTTTTAAATATCAGACAGACAACAGTAAAGCTTATTTTTCTTTTTTCATCACAGTAAAAATAAAAAGTATTCTGGACTCTGGTGATAAAGCTGAAAAAGAAATATTAATGGCAGTACTTATCAGGACTTAGGACTCACCCTGGACCAAAAGACCAGCTACATAGGCAGATTATTTATCTGTAGTATGAAGAAATGTGCCTGTTTGTCTGGTTTTGAATGTGCGTTCTGTTTTTTGGTTTGTTTGTTTGTTTATCCAAACCCATATGCTCTCTCCCTTTTGTATATACACTGTTTCTACAGAGAAATGAGTACAGGGTGTAACCACAACTATCCTGATTAACCCTGTCGACACCTGAAACTCTGGAGGATGGGAAAGTGACAGGTCAGGTGGGAGAAAGGAAAAGGGGAATACAAACCCAGTTATGATCTTCTCACACAAGAGTCACTCACAGAGGGTCTCTGTGTCTCTGACTCTTGCTAACAGTCAGATTTCCTGCTAAAAATTAATGTCTTGGACTATACTGCTTTAGCACATACACTCTACATTTACAAAACATTTGAGAAATTATTGTAATCTGAATCAGTATAATGATAGAAGGTGACTGAAAGCTGGCATTATAGGTCATTTCCTTAAAAGACAAACTCCGTGACTTCTGAGCAGCCACCAGTATAAAGCCAGAGCAAATAACTCTTTTATAACTAGTAAGATGAGCTGAAACCTGTTTATTTCCCATGATCTAACTTATTTCTTAGAGTAAGAAATAAAAAGAAAAAAAAAAGTCAAATTTAGTCCTAGTTTTGAAATTAAGTCTTAAAAGCGAAGTTGTGGTATAACACAAGAGTTTTAAAATCATTGCATAATATTACAAAATGCTGATCCTCTTGGCGAGCGCAGTGCCTGATGTAAATGGTAGATGTTCAGCATAGTGCTATGGAAGATCTCTGACAGCGCTAAATGCAGCAACAGCTATTGAACAAATTCAGCTGAATATTTCTCTACAGCAGTTTAGATTTACTTTTTTTTTTTTTTTTTTTTTTCAAAATATTTAGGCATATCTTTGAAAGGTAATAAAGATCTTGTTCTAGGCTGTATGGGTCTATTTTTAGCAATTGACAGACTAAAAGACATGCTTGCCTTTCTTACAGAATGGCCCAGCGTAAGCAGAGAAAGTGCAGTCACAAGAGAATCCACTGTATTTCTCTCTGCATTTTCCTCCATTGTGGCACAGGTTACCATAGCTGCTGCAGTGCCCGGGACAGCCTGGCTCCACTCCTGGTGTTATCTTCGCTCGTTCTTCCAGGTCAAGAGCTACTCCATTTAAGTGTAAAGAACGAATGCATCCCAAAAATCCTTTCTGCCTAGAAGCTGTCCCACCTGAAATAGATGTGTAAAATCTTTTAAAAATTAAACAGAATTGATGTATAAAAAAAAGAACTCTTTATGTTTTATAGCCCATTATGAGTTTCTAAGATACATGTCTAAACATGTGAAAATATTTATAAATAGCTCTAAAAGCATATTTGATTTTTTTTTGTCAAGTAATTACAGTGAACTCTTGAAGCTTTTAATGGAAAATAAGGATTTCATCCAGTAAAGATGTGTAGTTTTATTAGTTCACACAGAAGTGAACTAATAATTTTTTTTTGTTGTTGTTTTTTGTTTTTTGTTTTGTTTAGGAAAAAGGAGATGGAGAAGTAGGTGGAGAAGGAGAAGGGAAGGAAGAGAGAGGGGGAAATGAACTCTGACTGTGGAAGGGAGTTTCCATGGTTGGGGCATCAGCATGAGATCCTAAATGGTTCTACCAAAAAAGGTTCTACCTTTTCAAGTTATTTAGTGTACTTTTGTACATTGTCACTCAGGAGAAGATCTGACTCTGCCTACTAGTCTGAGTTTGCCCATCTTGTTCAAATGATAGTGGATGATCTACAGGAATTATTGCTGAGCTTGAGATGCCTTTAAAGGAAGAAGGTTGGGGGCCATATGATGCAGTATGACCTGCCCAGCCAAAATATTCCATTCTTTCCTCTGCTTTAACAAAGTAATATTCAGATTCATCAAATAAAAGGCAGACAGTTTACTGGTGTGCTGAAACTTGAATTTCAGCCTGCAGTGTATATACCTTGCCTCAGTCTCTCTTTTCCTCAGTTTCTGATTACAAAAGCAGAATTATAGTACTTTACTGTATTAAAATTTTAAACCATGTGAAAGTTGCAGTTTAATAGAAGCATTATATGAGGTAACAAGGTTAAGGACAAATCATTTCGATTTGTGTGCGTATGTACTAACTTCCCTGTATTGATCTTCAAAGCAGCATAAGGTCTGTTAGGCACATATTATGTTACTCACTAAAGTAGTATAAAGGTACTAAAGTACCCATTTTATTGGTACTTAGTACAAATAAAATTATTAAGTTTTTTTTACAGATAAAATGACATAAAAACACCAGAGTATTTACTTTTAACAAGGAAATCAAAAGGAGTTTAGCCTGAGGATAAACACAGAAAGAATTCACAGTTCTGCTAAGTAAATAAATGACTGGTAGGTAACTATGGCAGCTACTAAACCAGCAAGATGCTATGTAAATAAAATGTCACTGCTCTTGTGCTAACACTCTGTATGTGTATCGTGTTATTTAGATATTTTCAGTACCTTGAGCAGACAAGTCTGAACATGGGCTAATGAATGTACCAGTCAACGGTAAATAGTAGTAGTCAAACTGTAAGTCTGATGACTCTCCAATGAAAAAAATTAGATTTGACTAAAGAGATGAAAATTAAAATATATCTGATAAACAATTGGGAGTTTATATATATATCCGGCTCATCTATAAGACTGGTTTACCTCAAAAGCAAAATAAACTAGATATCCACACCGATCTACAGAAAAGTAATGCAATAGCAGAAACAAAGAGATTACACAAAAGAGAACTGCTGAAGAAGTAGCAAACCTCTACAAATTATATTCAAAAAAATACACTGGCATGACTGGATCAAATGAATCTCTGTCATTTGTTATGTCAAACTTCAAATACATGATTTTGACATAGGAAAATTAAACAAGTATCGTATTTATTAGTTCTGCTCCAAATTATTTCACAGTAATTGTACAAATCTGTGACAGGTTTCAAAGTATGCAGTAGGATACTGTGATATTTCATTTTAACCTGAGCATTTTAAGAAATTTTCAAAGAAGAGAAAAAAGTAGCAGAAGCAAAAGAGCAAAAAGTCCTCTGCTATTACAAATTATTCAAATTGAAAAATATCTGAAGAAAACAAGCTAGATGGCTTGCTTGCAGATAAAAGTCAAACAAATTTTTAAATTGCCACCTCTGTATGGGAGACAAATGTGTATAAATTTAGTGGAATTGCAAAGTATATGGCAATATAGCCAAATTACTTTGGTTCATTTAGTTGACAAATAAGACTCAGTGGTCAATCATTCATTAAGATTACTTAAAAACGAAACCATGAATATATCTTTAGATTGAATGAACATAGTTTTAGATCTTCTGGGAAAAGAGCTAGAAAAGTTAGAGACCAGCTCACTGTAGCAAATAACTTTAGATTGTCATAAACTTTTTCCTAAATCCTACGTGCTGAAATACTCAACAAAATTGGTAGAATTAAAGAACAGAAATAAACGATTCCTTAGAGGAAGTTTAAGTTCTTTAAGTTCTTGCATATTTAAACTGATGTATTTTTAGCTGTTCACATAATAGTAGTTATTTAGTACTTTTAGGACTTTTCCTAACTCCACTCTAGCTCACATCTAGGATATCTTCTTTGTTATGGAATCACCCTCCACAAAAAAAATAGCAAATTTTCCAAAATAGTTTTTGTCTCCTTCTTATTCTCCTGATTGCTTTTTGAAGCATAGCTCAAAATTTAGGTTCCAGTGTACTAGGGTTCCCTCTCCATTCAAATTTTTCTTAAGAATAAACATCATTTTTAGCTACAATTTCACAGCACTGTTCCCATTAATTGCCCTCCTGCCCAACATCCAGAAAATGAAAATTAAGTTGATTTAGTTCATGTCTTAATCTACCTACATAATTGCATGACTAAAGGTAAGTAAAAGTTACACACACCTAGAATGTATACCATATAAGTACACCAGAAACACAAGGATAAATACTATGCCAATATTACAGTGAGAACACTGTCATATGCATAATAGCCATACACGATTTTAAGTAAGTATTAATTTTTGGTTATACATTTTCTCCTTCCGGTAGCTTACATTAATGTCACATATGCTAAAAGCAAGAAATGCTGATGTAACTTCCTCTTCTTTAAAAGCAAACAAGAATTCAATTTTCTCATTTCCAGTATTAAGTAAACCTTATCTGAACATTTTATTAAATGTATTAATAAGGGCCAGAGGAGTTGATCCTCTAGTTGCTCTTCAAATAAATCTCAGAAAAGGATAATTGACAGTTCATCTAGTAATAACTACTGGCTCCTTTACTGGCTTTTTTTTTTTTTTTTTTTTCCTTTACTTTTTTTTTTTTTTTTTTTTCGTGTTTTCATAAAAAGCCTTTGAAATAAGTGCCTACCTACAAAAAGCTGGCTGTTGAGTTGCAAACGAATATGTCCATCAGGTGGAGCAGCTTGAGACTTTTGAGGAAGCTGATCTACTTGTAATGATGCCTCCTTGATGTTTCGCTCAGCCTTCACATAATGCCACTGGTTGTCATTTAAGGAAGTGAGTGTTTGCATTATAATTTCACTAGGTCCGTTTCCAACATCAAATGAAAAAATCACTTCAGATGGAGCTAGAAAGAAGACATCAGTAGCAGTTTATTCAAATTATCTCATAGTCAATTGACTCACAAATTGGGTTATAAAAATCATTAAATTTCAAGTATTTTAAGATGTCTTAAGATAGTCTACTATTTCCTCTGGCTATCATACAATAAAATTATTTTAGAACAAAACTTAACAGGAACTAACCATAAAGCCCATTCTTCAGACTCACTGACACTGAGAGCAATGATTTGGCAACAAAATGGAAATTTTGTTATGGCCTTCCAGACACCATGTCAAGAAACAGTGAACATGCTAGCTTCATTATTTTTCCATTTGGATAAAAAGCACCTCCTGCTTATGTACTAATTGGCCATCATTTTTAACTTTAAGTGTCATTTATCACTATTACAATCTAAGCAATCCCCTCTACCTGCGCTTTTTGTTTTTGTTGTTGTTATTTTCTCACATAAGTTCTACAACTATAAGAGGGCAAATCTTGATGTGGCAAGCCTATACACCAATAAAACAAAATATCTGTCTATTGAAACAAATGCATTTTTTTTCCCCAAATCTGAATACTGAAGCTCAGAACATTGTAGAACTGCTGCTTGAAGAAAGCAGTGTTTTCAGCATTTTGCTGTGACACTGCAGAATGTGATGTGACTTCAAGGAGGCTGCTCTTAGACAGAAGCCAGGCCTACTCAATGTGATTGGACCAGCCATATGTATTCAATCTTCCACTCAATTTTCCACTCTTAATCTATTTGCTCAAGCAGACTAATAGGATAAAGTCTGAGCTACTTTGTAAGATTGTGTATGTGGTGAAGTGTACTGAGTTAACTCTCATATTATATAGATTTATATATTCTAAAAATTATAGTTGATGTTTTTTCATGTCAGAATAAATATGCGAGAAATATGTGACAAATTCTGAAAATTATAAATATTATCTTTGAAACTGTTTCTTTTGCACACTGAAGGGCAAACTTATTAGCCAAAGAGATCCCTAAATAAGGGATTACTAGCAGTTTATATTATTAAGGATTTAAATAAGGAAATAGAGCTCTGAGAAGGATCCCCGGAGACTAACCTGTTTCCATCTACCTCAATGAATTCCAAGAGAAAAACAACATGATCAGAAGTAGCCAAAGGAAATTAAATGTCTTCAAACATTTTCAAAGATGAATTTACAAAGTTGATAAACATATATAAAATTCCACTGAAACTTTTTTTTTTTTTTTTTTACATTGAAAATATACATTAACCCTTTCATAACACTTAGATACACCTCGGCCAACCTTTAGACTGATTAATGCCTCATGCTTGTAATCCCTTAAGCCAAAAGTTTTGTTATCTTTAAACATTGTGCTTTCAGAATTTAACCTGAGAGAGAAAAAATAAAATGACATACACAAAACATTTGACTTTCAAAATAAATAAGGTATAGCATGCAGTCAATTTTTAAACAGAAATCCTTTTATAATCAGTGATCATTTTTGCTTAAAGGTTAATAACGCTGTACACAATAGTAAGAAAGAGCAGATGCCTAATAAATTATTGGTAAAGTGGATTTTAGGATAAATTACTTTCTTTTGGATAAGTTAATTTCTGAGTGTCCCCTTACAGAGGGTGAAAAGAAGGACACATATAGTAGGAGAACAAAAGCAACAGAAACTCCATGTGATCAAGTAGAGAGAATTTCTGCTGAATGTTACCTTCTGTAGGAAGGTCTTTGTAATCCTCTGGACACTGTTGGAGTGAAGCCTGAAAACACAAATTCTGCTTTGAACTTACCGAATGTACCTATCAAATAGCATATTAAAATGACAGATCTGATAAAACACTGTGACTGCTTAGATTTTAAAGCCAAGACAACAGATAATAAAGATTTTGATATAATCAATGAAATAATGAATTATGTAAGCACTAATAGAAAAACCACGTGATCTTGAAAATAAAAGGGAAACAAACTAGAAAGATCCAAAGAGTTAGTGTGACTCTAATAGTATCTGTCGAAATGTCCTAAGACTGAAGAGAATATGTCAAATAATCTATTAACGCTTAAAATATTTAAAATCACTCTGTAAAGCCAATTATGCTGTAAATTTGGAAGAAATTTCATATTTGTAAGCAGAAATGTCAAACCCTGTTGAAGGAGTGACACAAGAGGTGAATAAATGTTGACCTTGTTACAAAATTTATCCTCTTGGAACAGGCAACATTGGGCAAAGAGCACTCTGGCAGTTTTCAGAGTAGCATACAAAGTGTTTAATGAGGAAGTCTCTTTCGATGGCAAAGACACCCTGCAACCCTTATCTGACTGCGTTATAATAAAATAGTCCAAATAGTGCAGAGGTGGCCAGTGCACTTAAACATAGGCAGAGCACAGCTATAGATTGGCAAAGTGGAGGGGAACATGTAGTCAATGGCGATCATGAAGAGTGATCATGGCCACCTGTGGCTAGTATGAATATCAACGAGCCCCATCATGGACAACCATTTCGGGTACCAAGCACACGGAGAAGAGAAAGTGATTATCAAATAACCTCCTACAGAATACAAAACCAGAACATTTTCTGTAGATGAAGCAATTAGAACTCGCTCATCCAGGACAATACATTATCAATTTGCCTAAAAGAAGGCAAACAACAGCTCCGTGACAAACTGTTGAAAACTGGTACCAATACAGCTGCGAACCCTCCTCCAGACTAACATATGATTGTGCTCCCAGCCCCATCCTAAATTTCTGCTTAAATTGTTGATTTTATATACCTAAAAATCTTCCTTCTCACAATGACTAATTAGAGTATTATAAATAGAAGCGTTGAAATGTTGATGTGTTCATGAAATTGAACAGCATCAAATTTCACATTTCAAGTTAGCAATCTTGACTTGGTATTTTTTGCTTCAGCAAAGCTACAGATGTCTAAAGACATTATATTACAATTAAAAGAAATAGATAAAATGCTTGAGAACAATCAACAAAAGGCTAAAAAAACTTTGTATTATCAAGCATAGAATGGCAAATATTAATGACATAATGAGTTTTAAATCATTTCTAATATGTCCTCATCTTAAATACTGACACAACATTTTCATTGTTGTTATTTATTACACAAAATAAAGACATTGATTTATGTTCAACTATTAATAGTGTATCAAGAGTAGGCTGGTGATTTACATACACATCTATTAGAAATCAGCATATGATGGTGAAATATAAATCTTCCTATACAATGTGAAATGTTCAAGGTGATTCAAGTTTTGTTTGTTTGTTTGTTTGCATAGATGTTTGTGGTAAAAGTTCATTTTACTGTTTTCTGCCCATTATTACCCTCGGTGAAAACACATAAATCTGGCTCCAGTATAAACAGTTCTACAAGTGATTTACAAAAAAAGTTACTTATTGGATGTATTAAAATACAATCTGGAAATAGAACAATACCTCTATATGCTACAGAAAAATACAATAAACTTTGTTTTTTAAACACTCAGACCAACTCAACAAGACAAAGCCTTTCACTTTCCCTCATGCCTCACCAGGTACAGGTAATATGACTAACAATAATACACAGCAATTTCTACAGCTGAAAGACGCTTACAAATAAATGGAACAGTGGCATGGATTTGTCTGCATATTATTATAATAGGGAAAGATGTAGGATCTTCTGCAAAACATGTGGATAAAATATTTTATTTTGTCAGAGGAGGATAACTAATTCCTCTCAGTAGTTTTTTTCTAGGTCCTCTAACAAGATCTATTAGTGGTTAAACTCTTTATTTTGAGAATGTAGAATAATTTATCACACAGTAACATCATTGCTTCATGATTTCTCTACTAAAGCACTAACTCAGCATATTTTTTTTCATTATGTGGCACTGAGTTTATAATGCTAATGTATTTTGTGCCTGTTTACAACACTGTAACAAGAAGGCAATTCATATTGTTGATTATTGTTCATTAATGGTGAAACCATTAATGAAGAAAGGGTGTCTTTTGAATACAGCACTAGAGTTAAAGACAATGTGAACCAAATCCATCAAACCTGAGACAGGGCGTTTTGTAATTAAACTGCCCAAAGAAGAGTAAAGTGGGTATTTTCTTTGTTTATTTCAATAAGGTAAGAGGTTAACTTAAACTTGGCAAAAAACAAGCAAAAAATATTTCATTTTGCATTAAATGTACATTGCTGTTTCTATAGCATTATTTCATATGATTATTATGTATCCTTTTATTTGTATTTCTTCACTGGCCTGATGAATCTGTAAAAAAATGAGCAATTCTGTAATGTCAAGACAAAAAGAATTATTAAGATCGCCCAAAGACACCTTATTAAGAATGAGGCTTTTAAAATAATGTGCCATTTAAAATGAATACAGGATTTTTTTTGAAATATAGCTCTTGTATTGTCCTTTTAAATACCCTCCTGCTAGCAATGAAGAGTATTAGACTAAAATACAAGTCAGTTAACGTAGAGCATACATTTTGTACTAGTCATATTGCTGTATAGGGTTATTTATTTTATTTTTGTCTTTTTTTTTTTTTTTCCTCCTTTAAAGCAAAAGCACATCCACGTGTAGAAGTGATACACAAACGCTTGGGTGATGCATGAAGAAAAAGAAAAAAAGGAAGATACTCAAGATACATTCACCTTGAATATAGGAAAAGATATAACCTAAGTTAGGAGATCATATGAGTTGCATATTCAGATCCACGGTGAACCTCCCAGGATCCTTGTGTAAGGTCTAGCCTCAAAACTTGGAGGGAAGGAAGTTAGTTGTGGGGGGGAAGAGAAGGAAGCAGGAATGCATGTTGAACATGTTTGTTGTGTCCTTAGTCTGAGAAGTCTCTAGAGCAGAAATACTCTGCAAAGGTACATTTGTAAAATTAAATCCAGTCCTACTGTTGGGACATTATTTGGAAATGAAAAAGCTACAATAACAGCAGTACAACAGTAATAAAACTGCAGAACTTTTAAAAAATATTCTCTCTTTAAACCGAATTCTAATTTAGTCCAATGGAAAGATAAAATAAAATAATAAAAAGCCCTCCAGCGGCATTACTTACAGTATAATTCTATCCTGATGAAGTCTTGAATCCCCAGGTTTTCTAAAAACACTCCTGAGGAAGCAGTAGTTTTAAAGAAAAATGACATATCTGCACTGAGCTCTCCATGGAAAGTAGGGAAATGAAGATAGGATGTCTCAGTGTTGAAAGAAGCGGAATTCCACCAAAATGCTCCTGTTCAAATAGAGAAAAAAAAAAAAAAAAAAAGCAACACATCATTATCTAATATGTCATTTTGAATTTTAGTCCAATTAAGTATACAAAAGTGCCCACATCAAGGAGAAGTTGTAACCTGGATAAGGTCTAACTCCCACACATGCTTCCCACTCAGCCAGTAGAAAAAAACAGGGGATCCTGGAGATACAGAAGAAGGTTCAGGGGGCTGGTTAAAGTGATCAGTCCAACCAAAAAACAATTAATGGAAAATAAAAGACCAAGAATCTCTGTCAGGTATTTTTTTCAAAATATGTCTGAATACACTTTATCAGAGGTAAATAAAAGTAGCAGCTTTGAATAAAGTGTTATATTTACAATACATGACATAAGGAATTGCTGTGACAATTTCCCATATTATGAGGAACACAGTCATGTTGTTACTGTAGTCCAGTGAAGTTTTTGCCAGATAACACAAAGAATGATAAAGCTCCTAGTAATTCCTTCCTATGGAAGGAATTAAATATTTACATTTTTTGATAATACTTGTATTTTAATTGACTGCATTTTAAAGATTTATATGCACACTTTCTTATAGGATAATTCTGATATAAATTGCCTTTACTTAAGAAAAGATTACAAGCTCAGATACTTAGATATTCCATTGGTTTTATTTTTCTTTAAGTTGGCATTTAATTATCATGTGCTAAATTTTGTTCTTAATCATTAAAAAGCATACATAATAACCTCTAAAAGCACTCTCTTCTAATGAGAACATTATCTACTTTATGCTGCTCAAGTAGAAATACCTTGTTATTACTGCTGAATTCTTACAGATGGATCTGTCTCTTTATTAAGTTATCTTGCCTTCTAAATCAAATGAGGCATTCAATACCTTCTTATCTAATTGAACAAGGCCGGTGCACATTTTCCTGATAATTCTGTGATTTGAGTCTAAATAATATGGAAAAATATGTCTTTTGCTCCAGGCACTCCCAGTTTTTGAAAAAGGAAAGATAAGCCCAGACTTGCAAACACTTTTTACTGCAGAATCAAATCCTGCAACACAAATAAGCCACCAATGTAAAATCAAAATACCTTCACATATCATCCCTAGATCTTTTAAAAGCTTGTTAATTGGGGTTCCAATCCTGCACCTCGAAAAGCCATGTGGCAGGACAAGCTTTTATTCCGGCAATTGCTTTCTGCAACACAAACCGCTTGGGAGCACTGCCAGCCACCACAGGTTAGAGCAGCAATCAGGACAATTTTTTCATAGTAGGCCAGAGCTGCGAACAGATGGCTCAGCCCCAGGAGAGAAAAGAGATGCTTTGCACCTCACTCTCCTGTGCTGCACCACGGTCCTCTTTGGCAGTTTCTGAAGTCAGTTTATCATTTCGTGCAAAGTGCAAGAGCTGAAGACTCAAGCTCCAGCTTTACATGCTGGAATATTTTTTTAAGCCTATGTCTCTCAACTATTTCAGGTCAGGGCTCCCACAGAGCCAAACTTTGCTGCAATTATGACTCCAGCATATAACAGCTATTTAGAAAACAATGGGCTGGCTGTTACCAGTAATTCAAACACAATAGGAAGTTTAATACCAGTAATTTATACAAAATTGGTAAAACATTGCTAGTAATTAGAAGACAAACAACAGCAGCAGCAACAGTCCAGTAGCGTAATGATATGATTAGCTTCAGCAAAGCACTTGAACAATCCTTGAAGATCAGACTGAAGTCCTGGTGGGAGGGCAGGGTTTAGCTATGTCAAATGCATTGCTGAAATACATTAACTGAAAAGGCAGTTTGACTACTCCCTCTCTTTTTGACAAATTTGTTTTTATGCTAAGGCTCTCAAAATTGTCATTAAAAATTGAAGTTTTATTTTTCCTGCCTTAAAATCACAGGACTTCTCTAACTGCTCTCTTTTTCCTAGACTTCAAAATTATGTGGTTTATGAACATTAAGGTAATACATGAATAAAAGAGGCTAAATAGATGTCTATGAAAAGTCCATTTGAAAGTATCTTGTGCTGTGGTAAAGCAAGGTAGGAAAAAAAATCTTCATTTTACAGCATCTGGTTCACTATCTCCTGCTGAGTTTTCTGGAACTGACAATCACCATGTAGATAAGAAATCAATAATATTTAGCATTTTATCTGAGTAGCAAGACTACTTCCTTTCTGTGAATAAATAAAAACAACGATAACAACAACAAAACAGAAAAAGCAGAAGGCAGCCCTATTTATTATAAATAAAATAAAATAAAATAAAAGTATTTTATCATTATAGCATTATATACGTTATACAAACTACCGTTTGGCATATATCAACTTGAAAATGTGATGTAAAAAAAGGAAAAATGAGAATGAGACAGATAAATTAGTCATTTGAATGTTTCCAAATAGTAATAATAAAGACTCTTTCAAAGCAATTGTGTAAATGTATACAGTAGAGCACTCCAAGTCTTTTATCAAAACAGAAATTTTATCCTTATTTTAATAATTTCTTCTTGATATTTTTAAGTGCCCTGCCATTCATTCTTTTAGTGTGAAACTCCATCAGCGATAAAAGTGAGTGCTGGAGCAGGGTAAATAAACATTATTTTTTAGTAGAAAATAATTTTATTGTTCTTATGTTGCAGAACAACATTTTCTTTAAATATTTTTGGCTAGCTTTCCTTCTCCCCAAAATAAATCACATCTTTAACTGGCATGACACATAAAATATTGCTCATTTTTATGGAGAGATGTAATTAAAGCACACTACTGTCAACCTGGAAGTCCTAGTTGAGTTCTCAAACAGGTTGTTTTCTTTGTGAAGATGCTTTATTTGATCTGCCTTCCAGGATTTCCATATTTCCACCCTGAGAAGGAGGTTGTGTAACATTTAAAAGGCACCCAGAGAGCTTCCAACACAAAGTGTTTTCCTGTGTAAGAGCCAGCTTCTGGCCCCAGGTCTGTCAACAAGATCTTTGAATTTCGTTGAAATGTTACAACAATAATATTATGAGTGCACTGCAGTAACAACACAGAAGGGTAAAAAGGGCTCTAATTGTAAAAAGGGTCCTCATTGTAAATCACAGATCCTATCAGGGTAGGATCTAAACTTATATGTCTAATCTCAATAAAATTATCAAGTCTGAATTTGTTCTCTTATTTTTAGTCTGGTACCCTTTGTCTGGCCTCTTAAATTGGCCTTTAACTTATGTGATCATACTCTTTGTATGCTAATATTTTGTGAATGTGGATGAGAGGTACTGCTTTACTTCATTCCTGTGCAAAACAAGGCAAGAAAATAATCATGATCTATTACATGACTAAGTCACATCTATTTCCTTCAGATTTGCCCAGTCAGCTTTGCTATGTCCAAAAGCTTCCCGTCACCCAGCACAGCAACAAGAAGGGCAGGATTACTGATAAGTACAAATTTCTTCTTCTAAAGCTAAAATCTGGCCAGCTGGCACTTGTTTGCCTTTGAGAATTTGTGGCGTACAGCTCTCCCATCTGTACCACTGCTTCCAGCTCCAATACACTGTGGCTTATTTTAAGTCATAGATTAAAAGACCGTAGGGGAAAACTGTGATCATCTGGCCTGACCTCCTATATAGAACAGCCTGTATAACTTCCCTGAATCAATTCCTGTTTGAAAAAGAGCATTTATTCTAGGAAAAAAACCTCAGTCTGGATTAAAAAGCAGTTATCCTTTGATGGGAAATCCGTAATTGCTTTAATTGTCAAGCAGCATGCTTATGTATACATATAGGCTCACTCTATTTCTCTAGCTTCAAATGGCTGCCACTAGATCTTTGTTTGTTTTTAAAAACATTATTTTCAAATACTTACTATGTTCTATGCTTAGATTGTATTTACACAGTCAAATATCAGACAGATAGATTTGTATTAAATTATTTGACTACCCAGACTACCCAAAAAACAGTAAAAAGAGCCAAAATAGTGGTGATTAAATCTAAGTTTGGTTGGAAAAAAATAAATTGGCATTGTTCAGCTAAACCTGAAGAAAAGGTAGACATATGTAGATATGCAAAGTTATCTGTTTTAAACAGCAAAGAGATATGCCCTGACTTCTCTGGTGATTGTAAACAAGAGGAACAGACCTTTTGTCTGGTGGTCAACTTAGAAAGTTATTGTGTTACCATTAATAAAAATACTGTCTACAATCTGTTAATACAGAGGATTACTAAACCTATTCAACATTCATATCCATTAAAGAATGTCATATATATATATATATATGTGTATATATATATAAATGTCAAACTCAGAATTCAGATTGAATGGATTACCACCTTGCAACTACCTGCTTGCATTATCTGTTTGCAATTGAATTTGTGTGTTTCTAATACATTTTCTTCAACAATGATGTGATAATCCATCAAATGTCTTATTGGATTTCAAGAATCTTGCTTCACCACTTTTACCAGCCAAAATTCTGGTATCTCAAAAGTTTGATGATGTTGATTCATATATAAACTTATGATGAATGGTATATTACCCTTACATTATATCGCATTATTCCTATGTTATGTTTTGTTCCGTTAAGATCTGTATCAACAATCTTATTTTGCTCCAAGATCAATCCCATGTTGACAGATTATAATTACTCATTTACTATCCATAATATTGGCACAGTAGTTTTCCTCTAGTCTTCCAGAAATACTTGCAGGTTTGCTAGAACCTATTAGTAATATATATAAGAGTTTTCAGGCAACTCTCGCAGAAAAAAACTTGAATGCTAATGATTTTGAAAAGTCTGCCTTACTATCTGACTTTATTATAATTTTATCAATATAAGTCTTTTGTTCAAATACTAGTAAAAAATTATGAAACACATCCCTTTTTTTGTCAAAATCAGAGTATTTCTATCTACTAAAAGTTTTTTATCCTTGTACACTAAAAAATTATTCTGACTGTCCTACTCAGTTGACCATAGATTAATACAGATCTCAGCTTTCATTAAATCTAGCTATTAAATCTAGCTACCATTTCGAATCTGATACCAGCACAGCTGACATATAACTTATTACACATATTGTAGTGTACAGCCAAATAATCATAAGAGAATATAGAGGCAAATCAATGATGTCTTTAAAGGTGACAGAAAAGGGTGAATGTTTGCACAGAACTGAGTGTCACCAAATACTGAACTAATTTCTTTGGAGTAATTTCTATGAATTGCCAAATTCGCCTGGAACGTCTTCCCTATTTTCATTTAATTTTAGCATCTTTGAAATACAGGAATCTAGCTGTATCACAAATGCTGAGAAAAATCACTAATAACCCAACGGAACTTTATAAATAAAATTAATAATAATGGCATTTATGCTATTATTATTGCTTATAATATTAACTCATTCTGCCCTGTTTTGGTCTTGCAAATGTGATTTGACTTTCTGCCTTTAAGTGCTTGTAAATTTGAGTTGAAGAGAACTAATCAATAGATCTAGCATTAAGAAGCTAAATACAGTTGTGCAATTTTAAATAAAAGAGTTAAAAAAGAAAGCAAACAAACAAAAAAACAATGCACCCAATCACATAAAGACAACTGGTGTACTTTTGAACTTGCTATGAAATCTTTTAGAAATAACTTATCGAGTAAGTCCAAGATTGAAACATAGTCAAAGAGGGTGTGTGATTTAGACAATTCAATTCACTGAACTATTTATGGATCTTTTTTATTTTGCTGTTGGCATAAACAGTTATTTTTATGTCTAAATAGATACTCTACAAAGAACAGATTATTGGTGTAATGAGAATTTACAGTCTTTTGTGTTTGAATCTTCGATGAAATATCAAGTGTGTGTATCACAACCTTCTTTCTCATATCTCTTATTCCTGTTAGAAAGAATAAAAAAAAACACATGTTTAATAAGAGTCCCTTATGAGGTGAAATGATATAATTTAGTTTTTGAGCATGACAGAAGCAGAAATAAGCAATCATCTCTTTGGAGAGCTTTCAAATCTTACTTGTGAAACCAAAAATATCTATTTTTCCTTGTTTAATAGCACTTGTGAGAAATGGGTATTTGTTATAGATCATGTATTCTCCACCTACCCAAAGGTGCAGAACAAAAACAACAGCAAAAAAATCATTAAAATGCTTTCAATTAGAACCTTATAGATTTATACATATCACATTAGAAAATATGTTTTTTCTTCAAGATTAAATACGCTACTAACAATCCCTGTTGTTACAAGACAGTTTAATCTAGGCCGTGCTCTACTTTTTGAATTAAACAACTACTACAACAATTTTCTTTTTCTATTTTCTGGACAACTGAATTAGAAAGAAACTCTGTATTGTTTTCTCAAATTTTAGTCCCTAAAAGTATGTTGTCTCTCATCACTTTTGTCTCAATGGCATACTGAAAATATCTGAGAAAAATACCATTCTCAATATTACTATTAAACAAGCTAAATGAACGCTCTTTTCCCAAGTTTCTTCTGTATTATTACCATTAGATGTTATAATCAGAAAACTCTTCTCACTGGGATTATTTGAATCCCAAATTGATTCCCGGAAGCCAAATCGATAATACTGTCTCACATTATGAAATTATTTTTCTGACATTCATATTATGACTTTTTGTATTTCTTGTGATATATTAAAGTTCTCTATTGCAGCCTGTCTAGAAACACTGATATTTTAGCATTGCTATGAAATTTTATAGCAATTCAGTCACTCAGACTAAGAAAACACCAAATAAAGACAGACAGGGAAGTCAGTGGGTGTCAGCAGTGTGTATATATTTTAATGATGCATCAGGAAAGCTAGCTGGGATCTATGTTTTAAGATTTGTGATAATTGGGGTCAGGTTACATGATTAATAATGGCCAGGAACTAGTAAGCACTGAGATGGAAATTTTCCACATTTATTAGTAGTACATGAAATGCAAGTACTTCCATTTTTGTCACAGTCCCTGATTCTTTTTTTTTTTTTAATGTTAATAAAACTTCATCTAATCCTTGAGGCCGGAACTACCATCCAGAAGGACCTAGAGAGAGTGGAAACAAGGAAGCTGATAGCAATCCTATGAACATTGAAAATGCCAAGTCCTGCACTTGGAGGGGAGGAAGAAGAGAAGAAAGGAAGGGGGAA
>VZSV01000191.1:1303519-1326514 GCA_013398735.1 Nothocercus julius
TATACACTATAATACATTTTATTCAGAGTAACTCATAAGAATATTATTATCTTTAAGTAAGTGTTTTTAGTCTATCATGTTCTTGAATACAATTTGATCTGTGATGCTTCTTTCAGCTAAGAATACCATCTCTGAATTAGGTAATGTGTTTTCTTGAGTGCTCAGTGGCTCTAATTTGTGATCTGTGATTTCCCTCCTGAAATTTCATGCATTTATGTGCTCTAGAATATGTTTGCATTCTGCAAAATATCCTACCCTTTAATGGTTTTGTTCAAAACAGAAGAACAAACCAAAACGGAAGAATAAGGAGGTAAAAATTTCAGCGTAACTAGGATCCGTATATTGTTAACTATCACAGAATAAAAACATAGTTTCAGCACACAATCATCAGATAAATGTTAGAATTGCATTAGAAGCTGAGATACATGATCTTTTAGAAAATGTCTTTAATACTTTGAACATAATTTTAGACATATACAAACTTTCTATAGCTTGTTTCCTTACTTCAACTAGTGTTATGGAATGCACATGAAGAAAATTTATGCTCTAGTAACACTAAAATTTTGCTTTCTCCCGAGCCTGAATTGTCTTATACAGAAACTCTAGGCAGCAAGTCATTTTGTCTCTATGTGGCTTTTTTCAGGAAAGATTCAAATGTAATTCAAAGAAACATGGAGCCTTTCTCGCAGATGTCTTGTAGCATTCTGGAAATTACTTATTTTGGCTGCAATCTTCCATGAGAAGTGGTATTGAGGATGCATATACTTCATGTCTGATCTCCCAGAAGCCAGAGCAGTATATTTATGCTTGGGGGAGTAATTAGCAGAACAACTGATAGCAATTTTCTGGATTAATTCATGTGTGTATTTTCTACTTCTGCAAAGCTGCCTCTTAATGGTATTTATAGAGATGGACTTTCTAATAAAAGAAAAATTGGAAACCTTATTTCACACAGTATACTATAATATTAAAGCTATTATGTCTGGCTGCCAAAAGGTCACCCACAGAAGGGTAGCCTTGTGGTAAAAAAGGATTCATATAGCCCTGTAGGCAGTGCCGAGGGAGTGACTGCAGTTTTCCTACATTTTCAAGGTCTCAAATTGTTGAAGTCCCTTTGGATTGGTGGCAGTCAATATAATTTACTGTAGCCTACAGGCTAGTGTATTTTATGTTAGGATGGCATAGTACTGAGCTGAGGATTAAGCAAATGCCTTAAAACTCTAGGTATATTTTCATTATGTAATATGTTGCAGCTCCATAGACATTTAAAAAACAGAGTAGATAAAGTGCTAGAAAAATATTATTGCTGCCTTGCAGTATCAGGGGCATAGATGAGTCACATTTTATATTGAAGTTTTTAGATTTCACAGGTGTTGTTATATATCTCCCCTATTATTTTTAGTGCTCCTTTACAGCTAGAACTCATAAAATATATCAAAGGGTTTTACCAACTTCAACCCAAAAACTAACAAAGAACCACAAACAGATAAAGCATTCTTAGATCTTTTATATCTCTTTCAACCTTTGTGAACTATAGACTCTTTAATCAAAGGTATAATAGGTATGCTAAAACAGAGAATATGAATAAGGTTTTTATTTAAAGCACAACAAATTAAACATGAGAAAGCCTCTTTCCCAGTTTGTAGTGCGGTAATCAGTTTTCTTATATAAATCACTGTAGAATGATCTTTCAATAGGAAACTAATTGTAAACTGCACATAAAGTATAGCACTACCTGTATCATTGTACCTTAAAGACCAACTGGTTTTATAAAAGCAAAAGATTCTATCACAGTTTTTTTCTTACCCTATGTACCCTTCCTTCTTTCTAGCCTCACTTCCCATCCAACAAAGTTCCCCCTTCTTTCATCTCATTTTTAAGATTAAGCAAGAAGGCTCTTTAATTTTGAGTTAACTCAAATGACTGATTCCTCAATCACATCTCTGCAACATGCTAGGTTTTCCTTTGATTACAGGAATGAAGCATTCTGTAATTTCATTTTAGTGAAACAATACCAATTGTTTTTAATTCTTAGTGTTGTATAGTGCCTCATTAAATTCCTGTTTTGATAAGGGAATTATTTTTAAATATACAAATATAGGAACAGCAAATAGGTAAAGAAGGGCCAAAAATAAAGAAACTGATTGCATGAATGACTGAAGTAGGAAAATCATTTGGTTACTGGCAAGGGGGTGATATGACTTTCCCAATTCTTGTTTTGTTTACTAGACTTCATTGTATTGATGTTCTCATCTAGGAAGTGATGAATGCCATTATAGTAGCATGATATATGCTTGTGTGAACATTTCCTAGTGTGAGGGCACTAGGAGGATATGACACTACATATGCATGATGAAGGGGAAGGGACTGGTGACATATCCATTTCATGTGGTCCCGATAGGTTCTCTACCAGGTGTTTTAAAAATACCAGGAAACTCATAAGGAAAAAATAACAATTATATTATTAATGCATATTAATGTAACTGTTAAGCAAGATTTCTGTTTATTCACAATACTTGTACATCACTTAATATTTAAGTAACTTGGATATTTAAATGTAAAAAAAAAAAATCTGTAAGGTCTTGCAGAACAATGACATATAATCTTATGAAAGCATATATCAAAAGTCAGTGCATATAACTTATTGTGAGTGAAATAAAAAGCTTTCAGATAGGTTAGAAATAATTTGTAGATTAGTCTGAAGTACAACCTCCAGATTCAATGACTGTTAACATCATTTAATGAAAAGCTGCATAAACGACAGGTTCGTACAAAGAAACTGAGTAATAATATTTTAAGCAGTCATACATATTGTAATTCAATTTAGACTCATTCAACAGGAATTAATAGTGTTCATTTCTTTTTATAATCTATGTTTTTTTTCTTGTGAATATTTTATGAGCAACTCACAAAAGAGGCTACAAAGGAACTATATTAAGCAAGCCTTCTGCAAAAGAAGGATATGGTTTGTTACAGCTTAATCACTTATGAATTAATATATCATTCTCCTCATTTTTATATGGCTGAAGAACTCTTTAAAAAACTAATGGTAATGAATTCTAAGAACAGTTCACAAAGAAATACGCTTTAATTTAATTATCAAATTTTGTGTGTGTGTGTGTCTGTGTGTGTGTGTGTGTGTGTGTGAAAGTCAGGTCATAAGTCTTTGCCTGTAGGGGATCAAACATGTCCAACCATCCACAATTTAATTACTCAGTCTTCAAACATAGACTTTACTCACTTCAGTGAATGCAGCAACAATAAACACTTCAAAACTCAAGAAAAAGTTCACTGTGTGGTTTTGCTAGATAACTTCTTTCTCAGAAGAGAATAAGGTGTTTCTACAGTACTTTCTGTCTTCACAAGGACAAACACTATTCCAATGTCAGACCTTGTGAACAGTAAGTTTGATGTGATATAATGATGTTAACTTCTGTTTCAAGATTGAGTTTCAAGGCTTATTTTGAGGTCTTTCAGCTAATATGTTATATATTTGGTTGCAAGTTTAAAGTTGAATAATTTGCTTTACGCGCAAAAGTGCCAGCACCTCAGCTGGTCTGTTGAAGTGACACTTCACGGCAGCAATTTCTTTTACATATATCATCTAATTGAACTGCAGCCAAAATAGCATCTAGAAAGTCAAATACATCACTGCTAACTACATACCACTGACACTCTTACTAAGGAATTGACATTTTCCAGTGGTATGCCTGGGGAAAACTCTTGCCGTTAAAAGGATATTCTTTGTGCATCAGTTATTTGAGGTTATAACAAATACCGAGACTGATCCTACTGTCACCTGCAGAAACAGGATCAAAGTATTTATGCAAATTTCAACATTACCCATGATCATTATAGGATCACAGTCCTTTCCTAAGTTAAAATAATCAACTTTTTAAAATTTTACATTTAATCATTATATATCTATAGAGAGATAATGAGCTCTGGAGTTATGTTTAACTTTTTTTTCCTTTTTCATTCCCTCACAGGAATTTGCATTTTGAGTTAGTGAGGTAAAGAATTAATCTAAAAGAACACAAGGTGGTATTGCAAAGGCGCAGAATAAAGATTTAGGCCTTATCTCCAAATCCCATGGCTGTTTCTTTGCTCTACTTGGCTATTTTTTGCTCTGTCTGCCTTACATTGCCAAACTTATGATTTGTGAGCATTTTAGAATAGAAGTAATTCCTATTCTGTGTTTGCACCAAGAATTTCTTGAGATTTTCTCCCTTTTCTCCCCTTATTTTTGCATAGTCTTTTGAATTCTGGAGATTCCAAGAGGGTTATGATTTGGATTTGTACTACAGTGACTGCTGTGGTTATGTACAGTATGGGTTACTGTTCCAAATGAACTAACTTTAAATGGCATCATTCCTTTATGCTCTTGTAAACTACCCTGTTTTGATTCTTATCCTTCCAATGATAGGAACTCTCCTATGCTTTACCAGAGATCAAACCTGTATGCATCTTAATCCTTTAAATGTTTGTGGAGTACAATTGCAAACTGCATTTTTCCAACTTATTTTTCACCTTTTAAATCAGTTCACATGTCCACTTTACTGGAACTAACTTGATTTCTTTTCCAATAATAATATTTCTGCTTCATGAATACTAAACACAAAAGGATTTTGTATCAAATATAAAATAAATCAACTTCCTTTTTGTATGATTAACATTGTGTTTTCAGCAGCCAAATTACACAGTGATTCTATAGCCCATTCTGCAAAGGACAGGACTCTGATCATCTTTGTCCATGCAGTACCTGCTCCACTCTCAGTCCTATTTCCTTATCTTTATACATTCTGTGAAAACCCATTAATCCCTCCCTTCTCTCTAACTTCATATCTCCTAATGGGAAATCACATCTCATTACCATTCTACCCTTTTATAACATAATAGTAAAATCCACCTTGATTACATAACAGATGAGAAATGCTGAACCATTTCCCATCCATAGAGTACAAGAGCACAGTATGACACCAAAAATGCACAGTTAAGTGAAACCGTTGGTGGCATTACTGCCCCTCACCATCTTTGGAGGAATCATGGAAGATGGAGTAGTTGTCAGTTAACTTACTTTGTGCAAAACAAAATGATTCCTCGATTAAGCAGCAGCCTCAGACAGAAAGATATTAGTACACAGGAAACACCAGGAGCCTCTTGGTGAAGAAGGCAGAGCCCTTGCTCCCAAGATAAGTGAAATTGTGACAGGGAAAGCAAGGAGCAGCTTCTTAAGATCCTCATCAGACATTCTCTCTCATGACTGAATCATTCTACATTTTCTTTGGTTTCTTGTGCTTATATAGTCGTTTTGAAGCAGAGGAATGACTCAGAAGAAGAATAAAGGGTATGTTGTCTGGTTACATCTGCTCCGGCCCTGGGATTTCCTGGAAATCTATACACATTACGAAGTGCAAATGATCTAATCTCCATTTAGAGATTAACTACAAAAATGACCCATTAGCTGTTCAGTTTCCTCATTTGTCTACTTCTTTTTGTCCTTACCATAAATCTTAATGTGAAATTAAGCTTTCCTTAGTTTTTTGGAACCCAATCTAATATTTAGCTTTCTGCGCCCAAATGTAACAAGAAGTTTTTTAATCGAAACCTCTACATGTATATATATACATGTATAGCTTTCTGTACAAATGACTCACTTTATCCCTTGTGGAAACACTCTCAATAGGCAACATCTTAACACCTGATCTCGGTAGAGCAAGAAATTAACTTGTTTATGTTTTATAAACGAAAATGTTGCTTAGATCTGTATGAATATTCAGGTTATAAATATGAGCTTTACATATGCAAACTAAGGACCCAGCTTTGTCACCTATATTCTTTAAAGTTATTTTTAAACAAATAGTCACAGAAAGAGGTGTATATTTGCATGATTGACAATTAAAAGGACTGTTTTAGAAACATTAGGAATTAAATATTTAGGAATTAAATCATTAGGAATTAGAAACATTGTGAATTAAAATTCATATCAGCAGGGATCACACACATCCATCATAGGACCAAGTCACTGATAAATAACATGACTTATTTTTCCATGGATCAAATTTTTTTCTTTTCTCTCGATTTTTGTTACCTGCAGTGATGTCACTCAGTGTTCTTCCTGGTTTATACAGACTGATTTTAACTTTCCCATCACTGAGATAGAGGAGAAGACCACCTGAAGCCTGGTGTAGCTTGGTAGACAACAGAAGTCCCTCTTTGTTCCAGGTACGAAACTGGAAACTGATGGAAACCTCTTCTTGCCCTGAAGCCCCAGGCAATGCCAGGTAACTGCTGGAACTCAGGAAAGTAACAGGAACCAAGGGTGGCTCTAAACATGAGAAGGATGTGTTGCCCTACAAGGAAATGAAACAAGGACAGTGTTAAGAACATTTAGAGAAAAATAATCATGGGAATGGCTATTTTTCAAGCCATGGGAATTTGTATGGAAACCATACATTTTGAAAACATTAAGAATAGAACCTAATACTTATAATTCTTGGATGTGTTAGTCCAAAGTGTTTGTCCAGAACACGTTTACTTACATTAGCAAAGAGAGGCAAGAACCTATAATGAGTGAATGAAGTGAGATCCTATGTCACTTAGATAACTAAATGGTACTTCAGGGTTTATGAAGACCTAATTTGTTTCTGTTTTGGCTGAGCCTCAGGAAGCATTAGGGATCTGACAGATTTCTGAATATTAGAGGAAGTGTCACTAAATGCAAAGCTTCATTCTAATATTTGCAGGAGTCTAATGCTAGGCAGAGAAAAATGTTGGACTACATTACTATTTTGAAAAAAATAATTTTTTTGGACCATGAAGCAACACTGGAGATGTGCCCTGACCTTAATGTTCATTTTCACAAACAATCAGAAAATATTATATATATAAACTCTTAATACTTTCAAATATGAAACATACATTTTATAGAGCAGAAGGACATCTGTTTTCTAGTAGGTCCAAATGGATCAGATCATAAGCTGTATTTAGGCAACTAACCTTTATTTTGTGTTTGACTGTTTCTGAAATCACTGGTTCTTAGTTACCTAAATAAAGTTGAGGATATATGACAAACCCTGCGCTTAAGCTGTATACACAGTTATATAGAGTGACATAAATAAGAAGACTGGAACAGAAACAACATATTCTCTGGGTCTAGTGCCAAATTTAGTTAACATTTGTGGCTCTTCCTAGTCATACAAGATGTACTTAGATCTAATGACTTGCTGACATTATTTCAGCTATAACTAATTTGTTCTGTGGAGATGATTGCTAGAAGGAAAATGTCCCAAGAAAATCAAATACGTTTATCTTCCATTCAATAAACAATTTTCAAACTTTTAAGCATATATAAAACTTTGACCTTCTGAGAGCAAAAAGATATAAAATCAGTTTAAGAAAAATAACCACTAGCCTATGGTAAAGCAAGACATTAAAGTTTATCTGTTTTCACTTCCTTCAAGGAAGATATATTAATAAATAAAAGCACTCTTATGAACTGAACTGCAGAAAGATATATAGTCAACTGAACTGACCCATATTCAAAAGGCAATCATCAGACTAATAAACCTTGTTAAACACTAAAAGCTTACCATCTGCACATTCCCCTCCACATTATTTGGACAACTGCCTGACATTATATCAGCCTGTTATCCTGATACTGTCTGTTTAACAAGGACTCTGTGGTAACGTACAGACTTTCTGGCACAGTTACCTTATAAAACGTTTTCTAAATAGCTCTGAAATTAGGACAACAGTTTACATTATTTTAGATAAAGATGATATTACCTTCTCTAACAATAATTTTGATGTGTCCTTTCCCCTACTCCATAGAGATTCCCTTGTTGCTGCCTTTCCCCCAACATCTGCCAGAATCACAAATATAGCGTTATATGGAGGTATCAGTTTAGTAGATTTTGGAATACTTCAAAAGATGTTCACATGAGAAATAAAGTAAATCAGAAAGTCTGTCATACATCCATTTTTTTATTTATTTATTTTTAATGGGATAGTGGACCAGGTGTGATGGAAGCTAATTTGAATCCAAAATATTTGGAACTGCAAAGCATTTCACACTTACTTTGAACTTATTCTTCATATCATATCTCTGTGGCTTCTGGAGATTTTAAATATTGTAAATTGTCCTTGTCCTAGCTTTAGAGATGCAATAAATTTTCTTACATGTTGCATATGAAAGTGGTTATGGTCTTTTTATTTTCTTATTTGTATTTATTTATTCTTTTTTACCTAGGCATCTCTTACCACAAAGGAGATCTGAGATTTTTGACTCTTGGCCAGGTCAATAATGTTCACTCCATTACAATAAATATTTTCAAAACACCCATGAAAGTTCTTGCTTGACAACATCCCTGATTTTCCAGGCACTGGGATCCCTCCAAAGCTGAGCTTAGAAAGAGAAGAAAAATCAATAATACTGTTAAGCAATTTTCTAATGAAAAATGTTACCACTAGTTCAAGAACAGAAGTCAAAGACAGGCCACAGCTGAATCCAACCTTTCTTAGCTCTTTCTTTGTGTCACTACAAAAGCTAGTTTTCTAACAGGCTAACAAAATATAGATTCTATCAAGTTTTGAAATGTTGGCATTTTTACAGAATACTTTTACCAAAAGCATGGATTTAGAGTCTTGTCAGTCTTCAGCATCAATTACATTTCCAGTATCAAGTGGAAGAAGGATAAAGCTGGGCAATGCTTAAAGGGAAAAGAGAATTCTCTAACTTTCTTAGTAAATTTGAGTCTGACTTCTTTATTAAAAAAAGTCATCAAATGAAATTTTTTCTGTTTCGGTTTAAACCAAATGAAAGGATTTTTTAAATCTTAGAATGCTTAATCAGCCTGTGCAATTCCTCCAAGTGATGCTGTCGTTTTACCGACTTTCTAAAAGAAATAAGAAGTTATAATAAAAAGTAAAATAAATGCATGGAGACCTATTAAATTCAAAAATATCATTCTGTCTAAGTTAGACTCTGAGGCAGATCGTGTTACAAAGTAGTAGATTATTTTAGAAAAGGAATGTTACATGGTTGACCTGAGTTATATTGTAGAATAAGTTTTTACAATGAGGAATCATCACAAACAGGATATCATCTTGGGAGCATCAAGTTGCCTTTGGAACACAGTAATTCCAGAGTCATTCTGATTCACTTTCAAAATTGCTGTAAAAACTGTTGGTTTAAACTCAACATCCCGAAAAATCATTTCTGAAAACAATTATTTAAATTTTGTTTTTAAAATAATAGCTTTATTTACATTTTATACACACAAAGATTTTTGTAATACCATTAGACTTTTAATTTTTAAATTTTACTTCACCACTGAGTTAATTTTATGAAAAAAAGAATTAAAATATTCTGTTTTTAATACTATAAATATTATTAAGTTATTGAACTGGGAAGTTCTGTTTACTAGAAATACAGTCAATTACTAAAGACAGTTATTCAGATTTTTTAGTGTATTCTGAGTTTTTGCAAATTTTTACATTAATAAAACTCCTTTCCACTTCTACTGCTAGCACCTGGAATGTGAACTATAATATATATAATAGAGGAAAAAATACTATTTGATTTAATAAAATAAGTTTACTAGTCACAATCATTTAAAAGTTACATGTATTTATTGTTGCTTCCCCCCTGCTTTTTTCATATGATACTCCAAACTTTGTCATTGTGTTTTAGATTCCTTATTTTTAAACATAGTTCTATCTTTAATCATATGAATAATATTCTTGAAAAGTATGGAACAATAGAGTAAAAGAGGAGAGCATTTAAAGTACCACTTTGAAAGCTATCATTTCTCAAGGGTAGTATTAGAGACCTCCATAAAGATGTTTTAGAACATCTAAATCAATATTTCTCCCAGTTATGTGCATTTGAAGTGTCCTAAGAAATCATTTGCTTTCCTCACATGACTCAGTCAAAATGCAGGATTATAACTAGCAGAAGTGAGTTAGTTGCCTAAAAGGTAAGTGTTACGGTGTTAGAAATTGAATTGATAAAAAAAGTAATGAAGATTTGTGGGTTCAAGTAGGTTCACTCTATTCTAGTACTCATCATTTTTTCCTAAAAATAGGAAGGGAGTAAACATTATTTATCAACTTTTAGACCATGAAATAATGTTTGGAAAAATTTTGCATGGTGTTACACATACTTCTTTTCATGAATCTATTTAAGTAAATGAGATTTGTTCACCTTACGTTTGCCAGATTTACTAGGAATTTAAATTTTAACCTAACACTTCTGAAATGGGCTTTAGCCATTGGAAAATTATTTCCCATAATTTTCATCAAATCATAAAATTGTGTGACTTGGAGATCATTCCTATTCTGTTTTCACAGCCTTCAACATATTTGCAGTACTACTGGAACAAAAGAAACAGTAATGATTTTAGAGATGAAAAAGTTGTTCTACAGTAAATTTGGGGCTCAAGACTGGTAAGCTAAGCATTAGTAAACTAAGAATATCTCTCTCCAAATCATTCCTTCAGGAGATAAAATTGCCTAAAGTCTTAAGCTCTGCAAACTTCCCTAAGCAAGTTTTATTTCCTCTGCTTATTTCATTGCATTTACATAACAAAGTTAATAAATGTAATAAAGGTAAGGTAATTTTCACACCTCATAATCAAGGTCCAAATAATTGAATTCTCCTTTTGCATGAAAATGATGTGTGTGTTTATCCACTGTAAAGTTTACTTGATTGTTAAAATGCTCAATGAGGACAGAATGCCAATGTTGATCATCCAAAAGGCTGCCAAGGGTAATATTAATTCGGGCATTAGAAGAGCGAGTTTTAGCATCACCTTGAGAGGAGAAAAATAAAAAACTATTAGTTTCACATAAAAAAGTATAAATATTCAAATGTATATTGCTAACTTACTATACACGATGCAATAAAATAAGCTTTTTTTTTTAAAAAAAAAAAAAGTTTTATTCCAGTTACATTAGACTGAATAAGATTGTAGTTGTTACCTAAATTAATGAGTAAGGACAGCTTTCCTTTAATTAATTCCAGTGTTACATGGTCTCCATTTTGTCCTTCTCTGTGGAGTAGAATTCCATCACTTTTCATTGTCTTAAACTTCAAAGAAATCACATCTTTCAGTGCCCTCATGAGTTTTTGATTAAATCTGTAAATTAGACAACTTTTCCCATCAAAACCAACCACCTCGGATCCTAGAAATAAAGAAATTAAAGATAATGTATAATGCTGTATCTAAAAGAAACAGGCACATATAACCTGTACTAGAGCACACCACTAACATCCCTTCTTTCACATGTGACTTGAAAGGAGTTTGTTAATACTATTCCAAATATTCCATAAATTTTAAGACTGGGCTATGCTAGAGATGCTGCTTTCAGTAAATTATAAAACAAGGTGAGCTGAACAGATTACAGATTACAGCTTCTTTCCATACTGAAATGGCATATGGAAGCCGCTTTGTTGCCTTGGAGCCATGAAGCATATTAGTCATACAGTAAAAGCAAAACTGCACAGAGTGAGAATTTCTGCTAATTTCTTTTATAATTAATCCCAGTTACCAAAATAAATAAGAAGAAAATAATTTCTATTATGTTAAACAAATTTTCAGGGATCTCATGGCAAGCTATAACTTCAATCAACTATTAAAATTAATCTGTATTCTCCAATTTATAATAATATTAAGACATACTACTCTAGGAAAGTAATAAATATACTCTAAAAAGACAACCCATTAGTTATGAGTAGGGTCTGGTTATCTTGTCATCAGATCTTACTTTGTTGACTTTATAAATGTTATATTGAATTGCTACTGCTGAAATGCAGCTTTAGAGCTTGAACACAGGTTAGTAACGACTCTGTATCATCAGTCTTCCAGTACAGCCATATAGTCACAGTCACACAATCATGAAAACACTGAGGTTGGAGGACAACTCTGGAGTTCATCTTCAAAGCAGGATCAACTGGAAGAGGCTACACAGGGTCATATCCACGCGGAGTTTGAAAATCTTCAACAAGAGAGACTCTTGGGACAATCATTCCAGTTTTCGATCAGCCTTATTGTATAAAAGATTTTCTATGTTTAAATGGAAGTTCTTGTAGTTCAGTTGGCCCATTGACTCTTGTTCTGTCACTTCTTGCCCCACCAAGAAGAGATTGGCTTCATCTTCCTTCCATTTGGTATTTATAAGCATTGATCAGATCTCCTCTGAGCCTTCCGTTCTTGTATAAGCAATGCCCTTGTATAAGTCAGTCCCTTAATCATCCTTGTGGCTTTTTGACAGACCTTCTTGAGTAGGTCACTCCAGATGTGACCTCACTAGTGCTGAGCAAAGGGAAAGGATCAACTTCTTCAAGCTGCTCTTCCTAATGCCGTCCAGGATGTTTAAGATAGGAGTGATGTCTGCCTTCTTCCAGTCCTCAGAAATGCCTTTTGATCAAAACTTCGAAGTGTTGTCTCACAGTGACTTTGACCCATACTCTCAGCACCAGGGTGTGTATCCTGTCAGGTCTCATAAATGTGTGCATATCTAGTTTGTTTGAACATTCCCACCTGACCCGAGAATAAGTCTTCCTTGTTCCAGAGTTTCCTACAAGTCTGGGTATTCCTGTAGGCAACTATGACCAATAGAGACTGAGGCAAAGAAGACACTGAGTATATTTTTGTGTCCTTTGTCATCAGGTCCTCTTCCCATTTCAAAACCACACACACATTTCTCCTTAGCCTTCCTTTTGCTGTTGGTGTACCTGTAAAAGCCCTTCTTGTTGTCCTTCACCTACCTTGACAGATTCAATTTCAATAGAACCTAAGCTTTCCTAACCACATCCCTGCATTCTCAGGCACTCAGGCACATTCCTCTTGAGTCACCTGACCCTGCTCCCCCTCTTGTATGCTTCTTTCCATATATCTGAGTTTTGTCAGGAGTTTTGTCCCTTTTTCATGAATGTAGACTACCAGTTTTTTTTTGTCTTAAAGTATCTTAAGCTTGAAGGAGATCATCCTTGAAAATCAACCCCCCCAATCTTTCTTTTCCCTAGAGATGTTTCCCATGGGACTCATACAAAAATTTCCCTGCAGAGTCTACATTCTGCTTTCCTGAAATCCAGGATCATGATCCTGGTTTTTGCCTTATCCTGCTCTCTTGGGATCCTGAACAACACCATCTCATGGTCACTGCATGCAAAGCAGCCTCCTAACTTCACAACACCAAACAGTCCTTAGCTTCTAAGAATCAGGTCCAGCAGAGGGTCTTCGTTATCTGCTCACTTGTGTTACAATGTACTAGTGCACCTCAGAAAACTCCTGGCCTGTCTTTCAGGAAATATTTGAATGGTTAAAGTTGCCCTTAAAGAGGCAGCACAAGCATCTGGGAAGAGGAAAGCTCATCCAGCTGTCTAAAGAAGGCCTCTTCTACTTCTTCATGATCATGCAATCCACAGCAGATGCCCACAACAATGTCATGCATGTTGGCTGACCCTCTAATCCTACCCCACAAATTCTCAACTATCTCATCATTCACCCGGCTTGCAGAGCTCCATGCCACCCTGGGGTGCTTTCAAATACAGTGAGCCTCTGCCCCCTCAGTACGCTGGCTTTTCTTTCCTTAAGAGACGAAGTCCATCCACATTCTATCTCTTTGCAGCCCCTCAGCTTCACATAGATCTGCAATTCCTTTCTTTGTTTCTCACTGGACAACTGTGCGGTAAGAAACCTCATGAAGTTCAACAAGAGCAAGTGAAAGGTCCTGCACCTGGGGAGGAATATCTCCAGGCACCAGTATAGGCTGGGGACGGAACTGCTGGAGAGCAGCTCTGCAGAGAGGGACCTGGGTGTCATGGTGGACAATAAGTTGAGCATGAGGCAGCAGTGTGCCCTCGTGGACAAGAAGGCCAATGGGATCCTGGGTTGCATTAAGAAGAGCATCTCCAGCAGGTCAAGGGAGGTGATCCTGCCCCTCTACTCAGCCCTGGTGAGGCCACACCTGGAGTACCGTGTCCAGTTCTGGGCTCCCCAGTACAAGAGGGATGTGGATCTACTGGAGAGAGTCCAGCGCAGGGCTACAAGGATGATCGGGGCATGGAACATCTGCCCTATGAGGAAAGGCTGAGAGAGCTGGGCCTGTTCAGCCTGGAGAAAAGAAGGCTGAGAGGGGAATCTCATCAGTGTCTGTAAATACCTCAAGGGAGAGAGTGAGGAGCATGGGCCTGGCCTCTTTTCACTGGTGGCCAGTAATAGGACAAGAGAAAATGACCACAAACTGAAGCACCAAAAGTTCCACAGGAACTTAAGGAAAAATTTCTTGGCAATGAGGGTGACAGAGCCAAGAGGGGTTGTGGAATGTCCCTCACTGGAGATATTCAAAACCTGCTTGGACGCAGTCCTGTGCCACATGCTCTAAGTGACCCAGCACGAAAAGGGGGCTTGGACTAGAAGATCTCTAGAGGTCCCTTCCAACCTTAACAATTCTATAGTTCTATGATTCTCATGCTGTGTGTTCTAGTGCACAGGCACTTTGAGCGAAGTGCAAAATTCTGTTGCTTCTCCCAGTCATGCTTGATATGTATTAAATCTTCTCTGGCTGTATCACTGGGGCCTGTGTAGAGGAGTGCAGCCAGTGTGGCAGGGGACAGCCTGAAGAACAGACAATCCCTCTCAGTCTCACCCTGGTGTCCTGAATCTGAGCCCCAGCAAGCATAAACTTCCCTAAACAGAGGGAAGGGATGTTAGGGATGATGCCAGTGGTCTTCTCTTCCCTAAACGTCATGTCAATAGATGGGGCCTCCATTTCCCACAGCAGAGAAGGGAACAGAAGGGACCTAGATTCCATATGACAATAAACAAACTGTGAAGTGCAACAGCTGAAAACAACAACAACACTGAGCAATTTTAATTGTATATTGTATATAATGTACATGCTTGTGTGTGCATGCTTCCTGACTTACTCTGTCATGTGCATACTTTTCATGACTGTGTTGAAAGGTACCATCTTATAAATTGCATGACAATGCCCCAGGGAAATCTACTTTCTATTTCTGACAATGTTGTATCTAGTTTCTTTCAAGGTCACATACATTTACTTTACCTGGAGGAAGAACTTATTTCAGCCCAATAATATAAAAGAATATCTGTCAAAATCAGTGCAGATTGAACAAGACACACACAAGGGAACTGATAGCACTGTGAAAAGCTCCTAGAGTATTCACAGTTCATGAGAAGAAAAAGGTAATTGTCCTTGAAAGATACATTTGTGAAATAAATGAAGATGTAAAGGACACTCAATAAAACGCAAAATTATTTTTAAAGTGACTGGTTGACTTCTTCCAAGTCAGTGGTAACCCATTACCTATTTACTAACTTTATTTAATTTCAATGAAAACATCTCACTACATTTTTGACATAGAAAAGAACTCAATTAAAATTAACTATGGTATTTAAAGTCTGTTATTTATATTCCATTTTCAAAAACTAATGTGAAGTGAATGCAGCTATGTTTTTAAATGTTTTTTTTTTGTTTGTTTGTTTTCCACACATCTGCTAATGTGCTTTGAACTCATGAAGAATTCATATACCAAGCGTACAAAGTATACATATTACATTGTACCTAGAAAGGAATCCTAGGTTGACTATTTTACTTCATTATGTCACTGAATTCATGTGGACTGAAAAAGAATAAATCAATGTCAAATTTAAAAATATAAATAATGAATGCTAAGTTTAATAGTCTCAATAAAAGGTACACACTTTAGTAATATAACTTCACATACAGTCATGTATGTATCAAATCAGCTAATTTCCGGTTATGAATAGGCCCTGATAACAGCAGGGCTTTTGTTATATTGGGAGCATCCTCTTGCTATTAGCTACTGAGAAAGCTAAATATGCAAGAATGAAGGATATCATTCCCTGCTCTGTAAAATGTTTTTAACACTTTTGCATTACTATTTCCTAAGCAGCAAAACCTACTCTGTCCAAATTTGGAAATAAACAAAAATAAACTTTTTCCCCTATAAAAGAACTGCAGCTATTAATCAGAACTTTATTATAAAGTTTCTCATCCATATTCTATCTTCATCAGTTATGCATTATAACTATAATATATAAAGTTGTGAAAGATAAAGCAGGATTTCCTAAAGATTTATTGGGATAGAAGATATGAGCTCAAATACTCAGGGCGTTATAATATTTTCCTTCTTCATTTTTTCCACTTATGATCAGCTCCTAATTGTCCGTGGTCCTAAACATCAGTCTCCAAGGTTTTTGTTCTCTAGTCTGCTGTTATAAATAAGGAAAATAAAAAATGTATTAATTTCCTCTGTGACTTCATATCTTATATTCCACAATGTAAGAGACTGTTGTGGATTGTGTTTGTCTCGACATTGTTGCCATACCATTTAGGACTTCTTGGCCTTGTCTCTGGGAAGACTGTGATATCAGCTCGAGGTGTTTTATCTACTTCTTGGCCTTGGCATCCTGTCTCTGGGAAGATTTTGAGCTCAGCGCAAGACCAAAAAAAAACAATGCTTGGCAGTGCCTTCAGAGCAGCGCTTGCACTCAAGCTGGCTAAAGGAGAGCATCAGAGCACACAGAAAGTGGACAGACACTTCCAGAACAGGGACATAAAAGAACTGTGTATTCCCCCAGCGGCGCAGCTTCTTCCGGGGCACATGGTTTCTTTCCCTGAACATCAACTGCACCGAGGCACTGAGACACCTGTACCTGCACCAAAGAGGAGCCAATGACACTTAGCTGCACTGGTGGTGGTGGTAACTATAATCTTGCTGCATCTCTGCCGATTGCTTGCTTTTCCTTCTTTTTCCTTCTTCTTCTCTCTGTCCTATCGTGCTTATGAGAATAAAGCTTACAAGGTTGTATGGCATTTGACCTCATTTGCATTTTAATCTCGCTCTTGGGATCGTATCGAAACCTCCCCGACACCGGATCGGGACACACAATTATTATCACAGAGATTTGCCTATTCTCAGATTATATTACTATACTGTGAAAATATCTCTGGAGGTGAGTAAATACCTCTGAACAATCTGGAAGCCTATTCACATACTGTAGGATCAGTAGTTCTAGAGATCTGGAAGAAAAGCTTTAGCTGCAATTTTTTTTTGTTTGAAAAATGTTGACATGATTTTTGCTGATCTCTTCATCTACTGTATTTATTCAACTAAAGCTTCACTGGAAAAAAAAAATCAACAATTCAAACTTTTTTTTTTTTTTTTTTTCTTGTTTCTAGATACCCCAATTAAAGATTAATTGTATTATAGGATGAGAAATCTGGTCAGGACTAATTGTATTATAAGTTGAGAAATATGGCCGTTGAACTTTGATAGTTTTGGAGAAAGCGAACCTGGAAAGGTGCATGGAGTTCAGAAAAGTTAGGTAAACCAAGACTACTCAAACCAAAGTTTTTTAAAAATATGCTGTGTCAAGAACATTCACAGTCAGACATATCTAAAATTAGCTTTTATGATCACTTTCACACCAAGGGCTTGAAGAAATACTATCCCATATGTAAATGGTGTGGGAAATCCTTTTTTTTACAGTGTAGTTTTATTATTAATTTTATCCATTCCATCTACAAAGGGAATGTTCAGAGCCAGGACTTTAGCAGAGGGCTTTTTTTCTATCTATAGTGAAGTGTTAGGTATAATGTCTAGTAATGTTCACTTGCCAGTTACCTTTCTTCTACTATCATATACCACGATGATTTTTCCATTTGAATACATCTTTCTGTTTGTCATATGAGCTAGTCTTTACTTTTTTTCTGGTTTTAGCTGTCATTACTCTCTTTCAGAGGATGGATTGAGCAAGAAAGGATTGTAATGAACTGAGAAAAGAGCATGCTAAAGAGATATCTAAGATCACTTTTAAGTGTCAAGGTTTAAGTGTTTAGATTTTTAGTATCGTAAAAAAAAAAAAAAGTTTGGCATAAATTTTGTATGAACAATTTTTGTTCATACTGTGCATTCCAACATAGAAAATACTGGAAAATAATGGAAAATAAGCATCAAATATTGTTAGATGATGAGGAAATAGTACATTCAGCACAGGAAGATATTGAGTCAGTAATATTCACTAAGAAAATTAAGCTTATAAATCTACCTAAACGTAATTCAGGTATCAAAAGACAATGATAAATAGACATTTCATTCAGCTGCTTCAGCAAAACACTTACTATATGTGCATCCATAGACTTCAATGCGCATTCCAATTCTGCCATTGGGATTCCAGTCCAAAGGCACAAAACGGAGAAATCTTGCTTTAATAGAATGCTGGAGCTTATAGTATACAACACTGTCTGCATTTGTATTTCCAGAAAAAGCCTAGGGAAAAAAAAAAAAAAAAAATTAACAGCTTCTGAAAGGAATACAGAAATTTATGGAAGCACTGCTAATCTTTTGACCTTATGTCCTCGTCTGTCAAATAGTCAAGCACAGGAATATATTTGTTTGTGTGTCTAGCCTCTCTAATTTCTAGAGGAATAGCAAATCAGTCAGTCTTGATTCTTCATTAGGACCCATTGGTGTATATATCTGTCTATTTAGAATTGAGACCACTCACAGGAAAATATCTTCAGTCTTCTAGAACTTGAATGAATAAAGTATTGCTTCAGAAGCAAATATTCCTCTGTCAAAGTGTGCAGAAAACTCTGTTTTTTCAACATATTGTACCATTTAATATTGTCTTTTAAAACCATAATGTGAGCTCTATGATTTCTTCTCATGTTTCTTCTGAAACAAAAGTTTCTGTACAAGCTTGTACTTTAGTGTGGAGTATGCTGAATCCAAGAAGTTATCTTCATAATCAATTGACAATGATGTGAAAGGAGCCTGGTTTCCAGCTGTAGAAGCCGGCCATGTTACGAACAGATTTTATTTCAGACTTTTGTTGAAAAGAAATATCATTTAAAATGTTTTCTGGGCAAGAATAAGAAAATATTTAAAAGAATATAATATAGACTTTTTTTTTACAGAATTTAAACTGTAATATTAATTTTGCTTTCATTAGATATGGAAAAAAAGCAGATAAAAAGTAAAGAGCTTTTAACATTAAAATAATGAGTCATGAACTTTGACATCCTAAAGACTGAATATGTCTTCTGACTTTGATAGTATAGGTATATAGATTTTTTTCATTGCCTGTTTGTGATATGTGTAGCAGAAATAAATTGTTCAAATATTCGGAGGCTTAAACACTTGGTAAATTAGACAGAAATAACTCTCTGAAATGTTTTGACCAGCAGAATCAGACTACACATTTCCAGCTATATGAACAAAACTGCTGCTATATCTATGAACCGCAGATTTTGGACTACAGGAGTATGTAGAAACCAGATTTGTTGAGTAATTTTTCTTTGCACAGTTTTTGAAACAGAGGTGACTTTTACTCAATGCTTTACTCACCCTGATATATAGGAATCTTCCTATTTTTTGTCCCCATACTAATAAATTTCAGAAACATTCTAATCTGAAAGAGTTCAATATGAAAAAAAAATTAAAAAAAAAAAAAACAGAAAGAAAGACCAAAACAGTAGCGATTATGCTCGTTAGAGCACACTTATTAAGCTAGTGATAAACAATGACAGCTAGTGGCTGTAAATGTTCACCCCACTTTCAGCTTCATGTTTTCTAAGCTCACTATCCCTGCTGGTGAATTTGGAGACATCTTAAAACAAGTACAGGAGAAATGATGCTATTTTCAGGTTGAATCCCTTTACATGTCTCCTCCTTTTAAATCCCTATTTGGAGTCAGAAGACAAATGTAACCGCTGGTGAATGTGCCAATTAGTTTGCTGACTGAATCAGAACCCGGGTCTCAGAAGTTTGAGCACTATGAGAAAATGAAAGGTTCAATTAGGATTCCTGAAACCATTTTCAGAAGACACCCACCTCATGAAAATTAGTAGTTTTGAGTATATAATGCATGTGGCCTGATTTTTTTCCGAGGGCGTACTTGAGCCTTGTTCTTAACTTAGAAGTTAGGTTTTCTGGCTCCGATAACAGTCCAAAAGTAATTCAAACTGCTCTTCAAAGCATTCAAAATGGTCAGTATAGAAATCTGTATTTTCTAGTGGCCATATTGCAAAGCTTTTATGAAGAAGGAACAGATTCTAAAGTACATCAATTAAATATTAAATGGATCTTATTGCTGGAATTTACACGTTTTAAAGGTTAAGATACAGAGAGGTTTTTTTTTTTTTTTTTTTTTTTTTGTCTCCAGATTTCCAGATTTATGCTATTCACAAGAAAAAGAGAAGACTGTCAGACAGTTTTACTGGATGACTACATATATGAAAGGCATATCCAAAGGCATATCCATAACATATCCATAACAGAGAAACACATCCATAAAGGCATATCCATAACAGAGAAACAGTACATCCCTGTCTACACATTAGATGCCACTGTTGTTTTCCAGTCAAATACAACAAACATTTAAACATCATTAGAGACACATGATAAGCTTCTTCCCATCCACATCCCTTCTTAAGACTATTTAGATGTTTTCGTTCTCATGCTGTATCACTCATAGAGACTGTGCCACTATGCTGGATTATGCAAGAAGTAGAATCCTCAAAACCTGCATAGATATCTGATAATTAAAAACACTCAGTATGACCCTTGGTTAATATGAACATTGCAGATAATAAGCATTGTGTTTGCATAAATATTAATAGGACTGTAAAGTTGAACCTGCCAATAGAACTGCCTACTGAAACTTAGTTGTGGCTCTTTTGTATGCTATACTGTTTTTTAATTACAAGAAAACATGACATCTTTCTTAAGCAATGCCTTTTTTGAGACATGGAAACACTCTTCCACAGTTTAGCCCTTAAGAGGAAGCAGGGACACTCAGCAGTGTAGTCACAGAAATAAGATAGCTTTTCATGTCCTAGTTTATGTCATAAAGAAGAAATATGACTTACTGAATGCCAAAGAGCAAAGCAACCCTCAAACTCTTTTTTTTTTTAACTTCCCTGCTCTGTTTCAAACCCTATTTACTGCAAGTTATTTTAACCCTGCTTTGAAGACAGAATTATTCCATTCATTATTGCATCAGAAATCACCCAAGAGCTGGAGACTGTAACAACAAACGAAAAGCCTCTGCAGAGAACAGTATCACCATGCTCAGAAAGGCTGTCAAGGCAAGCTTACATCAAGATAAGTTTAAGGGGAAGTTCTTTATTTCTCTCTATATCATGCCTTATTCTATAGAATATAATGTAGAAAAGAAATGATGAATACATTGTAATATATCTAAAAATACTTACTGATATTCTTTATATAGATCCTTATTAAAAAGTAATAATTTTTGTCTGGCACACGGGCTCAATTAAATTACCTGAAAGAATTTCCTTGCAAAAAGACTGTGATATGTTCCATGTATGGATTTAAATCTAGAAGATACCAAGAGTAAAAATAAATATATAAAAGTAAATATATAAAAATGTGTATATGTAAATATATACATGTATTTTGAATCGCTCAAATAGAAAAAAAATATAGCCCCTCCTCCCCCCTCCCAATTTAAGCTTGCAGATCCTTTTGGTATCTCCATCTCCTTCATACAGTTTATGAATTTTATTACACAATTAACACAAAATCATATCAAAGCTCATACGATAGTTTAACTATTTAGATCTATAAAACAAAAGGACTAACCAGGCACATAGCATAATTAGTATCAACAAAATAATCATAGTTAACATCAATAAAATATTGACTTCACAGAAACCCAACCAGTCAGACTCTACCTCCTCATTTCATCATCGCTATGGGAAGTTATTTTCCAGCTTTTGAACAGCTGCAGGGACTGACTACAAGTTGACAAATGTGGGCTGTTTATATGACGTGAGAAAATGAGTGTAAAAATCCTCCAGTCTCCTAAGAAAAGACTGGATCAGACAAGCATCTCCTTTACTTGTTCTCCATTTTGGATTTATGACAGGGAAAAAATGTCTGAAAGGATAAGATGATCAAAGATTATTTAGATCTTTATTGGTTGTAATCAATATTTTATCTAAAAACTGACATATTTGTCAGCTATAATATACTGCCAGTGATATTGTACTGAGAAACCCTGTTCAGTAAGGGGTATATTGTATTTTTCAATATGTTTTGTCTTTGAACTGCTTGAAATATATTCACACTACAGTAGACTAATCTTCACTGACAAAAACATACAGTGTTGCACACTTTCATAAACCCAGCTGATCATAAACTTCTTAAAATAGGAGGATGGTTCATAATTAACCTAGAGAAAACCTGAATAATAAGCAGACACAAACTCCTGTTCTAGTTAATCCGCACTGCTTGTCACATCTTCTGCTACCTCTGTAGCCTCCAAGTTTCAATGCATTTACATTATCTGCATCCTCAATAGTTGCATTATCATCAAAAGAGAAATAGCTGACTAGCCAGATCAATAAGATGGCAGATATATTGATGGCATACAGAAAGACGTCATGTTTGCCCTTTCTTTCAGTGGTATCCTCAATCTGTCAACTTCCTTAAACTGCAGTGGACTTCGGTTTCATTCTTTTTGCTCTGTTTTGGTTTTGCATTATATAGGTGTTTCTAACATGCCTGTTAAACAGATTTCAAATGTATGTGGTGTACTGGTTTCATCACCTAATGCTAATGGAGGAATTCAATTCACAACACTACTCTCTTTAAACACAATCCTCTGAAAAATAGAAAACAACAACAAAAATCACTGAAACAGCAAATTCTCGGAAAGAAGAGATTTCAAATACTATTTCATCTATAATTATATTATTCATTTTATGTTTTCACAGTCCATTATGAATATTCTAAGGAATACCTTTCAACATTATTTCTTATATGTCTTTTAATTTAGCATTTATTGCACCATAGAATTTGCCATTAAAACATCATTTATTTTACCTTTAAAACAAGAATTCAAAATAGCAATCTTATAGTTTCTATCACTGAAAATACCGTTTTTTTTTTTTTTTTTTTTTTCTGTACAG
>VZSV01000191.1:1326599-1338569 GCA_013398735.1 Nothocercus julius
TTACCATTAAAATTACATATGGTAAAAATGAACTATTGAGTACTCTTCAGAATGTTTCAAAACACTATTTATTTTGAAACTGTATTACTAATGGTTTTATACACGATGAGCAAAAATGTAGAGAAGGAATTTATTTAATTAAATATTACATTGTCTTAGTTGTCTTGTGTGGCTTCTCTTCATAAGAAATTACTAAACTGTGTCTCTGCTCATTATAGAACACCGCTAAGCAAATTACTTTCATGTAGTAGAGTGAAAAGCAAGAGGAGAGTGTAAATCTTCTGCAGAAATAGAACTAGATACTATATATGTTTGAAAATATTCCCCAGCAACCCAAAGAACTCACTGAAATGCTTCAGAGCAACATATCTTTTTGTGCAGAATTTATCTTAGTGTTTTTTAATGTACGTGGCAATACATTTAGGGGAATATTTTATCGCATTTAACTATTTAACTAATATTATCATCATCTAACCCTCCTGCATTCTGCCACTTCTTTTGCTTCCCATTTATAGCCAAGTCCCTCTATATTCATGTTCACATTACCTAGCTTATAGCCATGCACTGTTACATGGTCCTGTCACTAACCTATCCAGTTTCTTAATTTCTTTAAACATTTTTTTTTTTTGCTATAATATTGACAAGTTAAAGTAATATAGTAGTATTCTGGATGTTTTCCAGTATTCTAAAAAGCAAAGACATTTTTGAAAATCACAGCGTGAAAGCCAAAAGCAAGTGAAAGATGCAAGGAGAACACAATGAAATTAAATGGTCAGTAAGATGATTGATGAGCCAGTGAAATTACATTATTAGTGTATTCATTAACCATATTCAATTTATCTTCAGACTTGTAAATTGTATTCTTTGCATTCTCCTCTTTGGAATATTATTTAAAATAAATTTCTTCCCACAGACTTGTAAACTTGAGTTGTTTCTCCCACTTAAAAGTGCTAGAGGACAGCTGAACATCAAAACCAAAATAAGTCAAATTATTTAAACTTCAGGCACAAAATAATGGAATCAGCAAATCACGAAACTTATTCTACAAGTGAACTGGAATGTATTTTAACACCATATCATTTTTCATTCTGTATAGGTACTTTGTTTGCTGACAATATCCCCCTAAAAACATCACAAAGGTAGTTGTAGGTAATTGTATTTTTGTAGGCAATGAATCTCTTTCAGTCTTAGTATTAACTAAAAGGAAGTACATGATCTTGAAAGAAACTGAAATAAGAAGTATTCATGCATACATTTTATTAAATAAAAGATATCATAAAACAACAACTAAAATTCATGAGAACTTCAAAAACTTCAAGACAGTTGAAAGCATAGTGTCACTATCACCAATTCTCAGAAAAAAAAAAAAAAATGTAGAAGAAAGAGGTTAAATGTTCAGCAGCTATGAAACAGGAAATAGCTGTATAAAACTGTCCTATCTCATAGACTTAAGTCACTGCAATTTCCTCTTTGGTAGCAAAAATCTGTAAGATGTATGACTGATGTCCCTTTAATTTTTAATAAAGGGTGAAAAGGAGATCCATCCATGCTAGCAACTGGTGAAATTCAGGAAGTACTTTGCTTCATGAAAGACGTCTTTGTAGATTCTCCCAGCTGAGTCTCCTGTCAGCAATCTCATTTCTTTATACTATGTGGTCTGTAAACTAAATTTGCTAATGCTAATGTAAGGAGCATATTAATATTGACATAATAGTGCCCAAATCATTTTGAACATGTCATTGCACCTTAGCAAAATTACCCAGCAATCAGATGGACAAGCTGAATACTACTGTTAGTGCCACCCTTCTTATGCAGAGTTCCTCATCTGTGACTTTTTGACAGACTTTTTTCACTCCATCACTTTTCCTGACAGTAATGTATCAAACCTCAAAACAGAATTGAATGGCTAAATACAGTGCACAAAAGAAGAACTACGCAGATACAAGATGGAGCTTTTTAATACCTAGGGCTACAAAAGTTCATAGTTACTCTGACCAGATACGAAAGATATATTTGTCTCTTCTACACAGGTGCTGTGAAACTGGAGGTTTCACGGGTGACTTTAATTCTGTCATATATGATTTTACATTATAAATCATACTGAGTTTTCATAAAGACTTTTTTGGGTCATCTAGTAAAACTAGAATTATGAATTATGGTTTTCTGCTGTTTTCATTTTATCATTTTATTTTATTTTATTTTACTTTATTTTTTTCTGGCAGAAAAGCAGAATTTGTAATATGATATCATATTAAAATTACTGTGCAACCTCAGCAAGATTAATACCTCTCAGTCTCTTTTCCTTCCCTCATGGACTAACAGAATCACCATATCCAATGTGCATGAAGAAAACTTGATAGTGTTGATGTTCATCAGAGATATCATCTCTTTTGAATACTCTCTGAAAATTAAATTGATATTAAATTGTTACTGTCCAAGTTAAATATTCCCATTGCAGTGCTTTCTTTCCCCTTTTTTCCCTTGCCCTAACTTCCCATAAAAATCCTGAGCCTATCTCCTGTCTTTGGACTTTAAATCTCAGTTCTAATCTCATGGATAAACACTCTGTACTTTATACAATTGTCCACCACTTCTAGCATGTCTTCCTAAATTTCCGCTCCTGCAAAGCAGTGAGCCATGAATCTCAGCTGGCTTGGAGACTGTACTGGTGAGCATTCAACCTACTTATCAGTTTCCTTAATTGTCTGTCCAAAGCAAGAAACATATGCAGAACTGGGTGAACCTTTCAGTCCTCCCTATGTTTTTTACATGAAAGTGAGTGCTTACATGAAAGTGAGTGCTCCAGGCATTGGACCATTACATCATGACCCAGAATTAGCAGGTATTTTAAGAAAGGAGATAGCTGACATTTGCAAAGACACCCAGAACTAGAGAAAGGGATTTCTTTCTGTTTTTCTGTTTTTGGTTATTTGGACTTTTTTTTGTTTGTTTGTTTGCTCTTTTTGTTATTTTTTCATATTAATACCGAAGACTTTTTGTTTTGTCTAAAAAATAAGTGAACAGCAACAGAAGAATTTGCAGGGCTCAAATATCCCGTTTACTAAGTAGGAATATGTGGACAGGATATGAATCTAGGATTCTTGAATGGATACCCAGCAGAGATCTGTCTCCAATTTGTCATGTTCCTTAAAAGAGTTGAGGTAGAAAAAAAGCAGTGTTATTGGTCTCTAAAACGTCTCTTTTCTTTCTCTCTCTCTTCCCCTGCTACTATTGTAAATCTGAAATTAAATGTACTACCATGGTCTAGCTGTGGGGAACTAATGTGTGTATTAAAATTATCTTAATGAAAAAGAAAAAACACACAAATAAACAACAAAAGAATGGCAACTACTTTCCTGTATTCTTTTAACAGTGACATTATTGCTTGTTTCATTCCTGCACAGCAATAAATTGTATGTGAAATAATTTGTCACCATTGGAGGGAGCCCTTGCACTAATACAACTGGGCATTGTTGGTGTTGGTATCTGTCAATCGCCCCTTAAAAAAAAAAGAATCATAATAATTCTTCTTTATTAATGTCTAAGACGCAATGACCATGTAACTATGAAAATATGATGATTTGTTAGCAATGAATAACAAAGTAAGCATCACTCCTTGCTCACACATACTTCCTGGAAATTGAAAAGGTAAAAGTGTCTCATAATAGCTTTGAGAATTATAAACAGCTTTTACCTTTGGAAAGATTCAAAGATTGCCTTTTTTTTTTTTTTTTTTTTCTCTAAAATATGTACACGTTTTAAAAAATATGGAACAGTAGTTAAAGAATTTGAATTTTAATGTTCTTCAGATAAATATGATCTAAGGATGATAACCAAATAGTTTTTAATGGAAGTATTATGATAATTTACTTTCACTAAATGTATAAATTAACTTGTTTGAAACAATCTGTAAGAAATACAAAAATTGCCTTCTGAGTCTGGGTTACAATGTAACTATCCTTTCTATTTCCGAATAAATTTGAAGTTTAACTTTGTGCTGTGTACATGAAATTTTACTAATGTTACTTAATATTGATTTTTAACTCAGACATATTTATATATTCTGAAATAATAAGCCCCATTAGAGAAGTTTTAAAAGAGCTGCAAAACAATTTAAACTGCTTATTCACCTTTATTGCATATTCAATTGTTTCAAGTCCAAAACTAAGGGGAGAGAGGGAGAGGGATGATATAACCCTCACAAGGTGGGCAAATTAGGAAAGGATCAGGATTCATGAACATATATGCACAATGCATTGTATCACACAGACACTACCAGAAAGAAATAATAAAAGTAATCAGCTAATATATAAGTAAAATAGCTGTGAGGCAACAGCAGTGCATCTACTGAAATGTCAAAACAGTAAGTGAGAACCCTGTTAGCTTAAAGCAATATAAAAAAACCTATCTAAATATTACAGCATAACATGTCCCTTTGCATACAATTTCATACTTTATTCTGAAATGAAATTAAATAACCAGAAAGAAAGAAAACCTCATTAACTATGCAACATAGAAATGGGAGAGGAAATGCTTTGTAGCTTTACTGTCCTGAGGGTCATAGGCAATAAAACAGTTCAATAAAAAGGCTTCCAATTAAATTTATTTATGTAGTTTTTCATAAATGAGGTCTCGTCGTTCTTCACTTTGAAAAGTGCCAGGATATGAATTCTTCTGTAAGTAAGTCATCATGATGGACTGACAACAGTATATTACACAATGTGAAACATTACCATTAACGATAATCAGGTGCTTATGCAGCCACAACTTCCAAATTAGTCAAATTCACCTATCTCTGTAAACGGCTCAGTGACACTTTATAACATCTCTTTTTAAAAATAGTTTGCCATTCTTACTAAGAAAACATTTAAAAAGCCTTTGGCTGCCATGTTGGTTGCTTTACTCTTCTGAAAGATACTTTGAAGTGAAACAAAAGAGGAACTCACTGAAGAGATTAAGCTCTTCAGAGTGCAAACAATAAGGCTCAAAAGTTCTTTAAATCTGGAGATACAGCTAGCTCTACTGTTACTGCATTAAGCTTTAGTGGACATCTGCAGCAAATGTATATTAAGGTTACATGCAACAGTAGGTATAGTTGACTAGAAAAATACTAAATGAATTGGGTTAATTATTTCCTATCAAGAACATCTGGAGTACAGGAGTGGAAGTTCAGTTATCCGGAATCATCAGTATATATTGTAACCACACTAAGAACACATGGAGCAATGGAATATTCTCCCAAATTCAGAACTTCCTGGTGATAGTCTCTGCTTATTCCTTATCTAGTTAACCAAACTTCTGACTACCTTTATCCTGCAGTTACACTTCTGCATTAAAATGGTCTGTAACAAGATGAGAAACAAAGAGGAATGTAAATTCAAAACCATTCTTAACTGATGCACATATGGAAATTATCATTCAGATAAAAATAAAAGGCTAAACTTATCACTTGCCTAATATAACCAAATACAAAGGGTTAAGCAGCTCATATTCTTTTCCATCTGACTGTGACATATGATTTCTTTCAGCAGGCTTACTTCTTACTATGTCTATGCAAGAAGAGTGGGAGCTGGCTATGTATTTATTTTATCAAGCCATCTTTTTCCTATGCTTAAGGCAGAAAAAACAAGTCAATTTGGGATGAAAAGTACCTAGATTGAGACCCAAAACAATTTCTATTTTTGTGAAAATTTGACTCCTGGAGACAAGGGGTTATGTAAACATTTCAATTGGTCATATGAATTTGTTAGCTCAGATAAAATTGACATATGAGAAGACTTTCTTGACAGTGAGGGCGACAGAGCCCTGGAAGAGGCTGCCCAGAGAGGTTGTAGAGTCTCCTTCTGTAGATCTTCAAAACTCGCCCGGATGAGACCCTGTGCAACGTGTTTTAAGTGTTCCTGCTAGAGTAGGGAGGTTGGACTACATGATCTCTAGAGGTCCCTTCCAACCTCAACCATTCTGTGATTCTGCATGATTTTGTGACTTCTGGTTTTCAGGATTTCAGAGGAAAATTTAAAGTATAGAGGTTAAGCTAATGTCACTATATTAATACCCTGAATAAAAAATTGTGAATGTATCAAGTTGAAAACACATTTTTTTTTTTCTTCATGGAGAACAAAGCTAAATAATATAGGGAAAAACTAATGTTAGGTGCCATGAATAAATGTTATTGCATGAAAGAAAAAACTTTTCAGATTCTGTGATTTTTATGATTTTCTTCTTGCAAGAGTTTACTTTTTTATTTAATAAAATGAAATAAATACTTTTTTGTTTGTTTGTTTGTTTGTTTGTTTGTTTGTTTGTTTGTTTGTTTGTTTGTTTGTTTGTGGAAACCACCACAGTCTCTTCAATGTGCTTCATATTTCAGCACTGGTTTGAGTCATGATTTTGACACATGCATTGTGGCCCATGTAAGACTCTGAATACAATGCAAAAAAAAAAGATGGTTGCGGAACCTGTGTTTTCAGAAGTATTCAATTTAGTGAATATTGTGTTTAACAGCAGCTGCAGCATAAGCACAAATAGGGAGGTTTCAGAGACGGAACCACCATGGAGCAAAGTCATGTTACTCTCACGACTGCAGAACTTAAATCTTCACGAGGTGACAAAATAAAAATAGAGTGCAGTTCTGTTTTCAAATCAGACAAGCAGTTAAAGTGACCCAAAGTGGTGAGCTGTCAGCACTTACACGAATTCCCTACCAGCACTGAAGGTGATCACAGCCTGATGTTTTTGTAGTATTTCTATTTGGAATCCAGGTGGAGTTTTTTTTTTTTTTTTTAAATAAAGTAGCTTGCACCTTTAGGATAAAATGCCTTATACTTTAGCTAAAAGTCATTCAGCTTCCTGAGAATCCTTTTGCCGTAGCTTATTTTAACAGAATAAATTCAAAAGAATTTTGCTCATTTCTTCTAGAACAATAAACAGAAAAATAAACAGAATAAAAAAAAGTAATAAAAAATCTAGTCTGCTCCTTCCCCATCCCTTTCCCCTTCTTTTTTGGTAATAGATATAATTAGAATGCAATTTATAAGATTTAAGATATGCTTTGCATATTTGTACCTAACAATAAGAAAACTCAGGACTCATTGCGTCCAGTGCTTTGTTGATAACTTTTCTTTATGAAGTGAAGATAGCAAAAAAATACTTTAAATCACTCCACCTCAGTCTATTTAAGTATAGATGAAAAAGGATTTCTTTTTTCTAATCTTTAATTTTCTATGTTCAGGGAAAGATCTGTTAGTCTCTCAAAGAGAGAATCTCAGATCTTTACAATAAAGACTCACAGATTTCATACCTTCAGTTAGAATCATATTTCTTTCTGGACTTGTCTGTGATACTTGTTACACTCCAACTGTGTCACACGTGATAAAAAACACTGAACAAGTGTGACCGAAAATTTTTCCTCATATTAAACACAGAATAGGGAACAGTTGCCTCTATTATTTTTAAGAGCAGAGCAGAGCTAATCCAAAGCATGTGAGAGTTAATTAGCCATGTTTAATAGCTAATGTATTTATAGTCACACTACTATATAGTGATTATAGTAATATAGGAATAGTAATAAAGTTCCTAAATATTTGTAACCCAGGAAATTAATGTCCAATGCAGAATCCATTATGAGACTACTCAATACCTCAGGGTCCCCTAAACTGAAAAAAATAAAGGTAATCTAGCCTTTTCTATACTCCTGTGTGTTCAAATAAAAATAAATGACCAGCAAATGCAAACGATACCACCAAATACAGTATGAAAAGAGAGCAGTGAAGGACATATGGAGATGGACAAGTAACTGAAATAATAAACCTGCTGGCCTCAGTGAATTTTCTGCATCTGGAAGGGAAAAAAAAAATATGACTGTGACAGCTGAGTCATTCAGCTGGCAGAGAAGGAAGGCAGAGGGGAAAGAGGCTGCAAGTCAGCCTCTCCTAGCCTACATGATGGAGAAAAAGAGAATGAAGAATGAGATCTCTGCAGAAGTACCATGAAAGCATTGCTTAGAATGGAGATTAGAGATTGTCTTAAACTTTGTGACAACTGTTCAGGTTTGTGTAGCCTGTGGCAGGCAGATCAAACCCTGTGCACATTTATGATCCACTTGTATTAGATACGATGAAACTTCTAGGTCTTGTGTTATTATTATGAAAGAGTTTCTTTGCAGGCCGTGTATAAACAATAATAGCAATAGCTGAATAGCTAGTCATAAATTAGGAAAACTCCATTGATGTCATGCAGCATAAATAAACAATAACCATACTGACCTATGCAACACTGGAGATGTATTTGATCAGTGATGCTCACCAACCTGTTATATAACAGAATATCTAGTAGAAAGTAGAATGTATGTGGTTTTAATGATAATTCTGATGGAGGACATTCTGCAAAAAAGCCAGTACAAATCAGCTGCATTTAAGACAAATTTCATTTCCTCTGTGGAGCATACTATGTTATCTTCTCGGTTTGCAAAAAGAAAAAAATATCTAAAATATATCAGTAGCAGATAATATTGTTTTATATGTTTTTATCCCAACTACAAAATCCTAAATCTAAAAAAATGAAGAATACAGCCACCTCAAATGACAAATTCCTTGTCATTAGCACTCCTACGTGAGTCCAGCATACACTAAGGTTGAATTACCTTTTAAGTGGAAGTCAGATAGTTGTTCATTTTACAGTTTCTACTGTTACTTCATCTATTACCCAAATCTAGCTTCACATTAATGGTGACATAGCAAGTCAAAAATACACTGTAAGAGCCACAGAGCTAGAATGTAGTTAAGTTTATTAAAGACTCATTATTACACAGGATGGACATAACTTTCAATTTGAAATTCCAATGATCTTTCAAGAGCCTAAAAATTTATATTCTAAAATTTAGAATGGGACTTTATATGCTGTAAATAGGAACAAACTCCATTTACTAGACATAGCATAAGTGACCATGACTTTGCTTCTTCAGTAAAGGTGTCTGATTAAGATACAGGAATAATGCTGGAAGCTTGAAATATTAATCATTTTAGTTATGTGGTCAAGCCAAGCATAAAATTGTATATTAGTGTTTACATCACAGAAAGGATTAAGCCTAAAACATAGACCAATGAAAAAATGGTCCTGAATGGGCAACCACTTATGTACATTGTTAAATTCACACTACAAGGCTTTTACTTTCCTAGACGTTCAGTCATTTCTTCCAATAACTAACTGTCTGCTGCATAAAGTGTCATTAAAAGGGGATGCTCAATATGAAGTACAGTTCTTTATATTAAAAATAATCCTCCTTAAATGAAAGATTTAACAAATTCTTTTCTCACTTACTCAACCTGGTGCCTCCAGAGGGGGGCTTTCAAGCCAGCAACATGTTTGTGAGACAAAATCAAAGTCACACCCTCTGCTCAAGCACAAGTGTTTCAAGCTTCTAGTAACATAATTTCTAGCACATTTAATATTTTTTATGCCTAACATTTATGATAAAGCTTGAAGGATGAGAGTCACACTAATTTGTGTGTTGCAAAACTGGAAATTGTGATTAAATGACAAGAGATACATATGTGGTCATATCTCTCCAGCTAAATTTTCTTTGCTCAGGAGTTATCATGATACTAATCTGTCTTTCATTAAATTAGTCTAAACAAAGCATGTGGGAATAGTTTTTCAAAGAGAAAGAATATGTTTCCACAATCCATAAAAATTGTTCCTAAGACCATTCTTTAGGCCAAATCAGGGAATAGTTGACACTCTTATAGCTTTCCCTAATAAAGGAAAACAAAAAAAATAGCTAAGTATGGAGAGAAATTAGATCTATACAATCTTTTTTCCCCCCCCCCTCTTAAAAAAAAAAAAAAAAAAAGATATTATATTTAGAGATAAGCTTGCTTTACTCTACAAAATTTTTGATTTAGTGAGAATGATAGTATTTGATATCATATATGATAACATTTTTTATTGGGCAGAGAATTTAAGATTAATCTTATTTTAATTGCAATTTTAGGAGATCTTTATGTATATAGAAAGCTGAAGTGTTTCGTTGAAAGTGTGTAATAGATTAACTTTTACTGCTGTAAACTTTTCATAGTACTTCAACCTAATGGATCTCATTTATATTGTTGCATCTTTAAACTGGCTACATACTGGTGGTGTGGAGTAGGTGTAAATAAGGCTGTCACAAGTGGATAATTCAAAATATTTCTATGTACTATGTGCATTGGAAAGGATGATGTGCAAGGCATCAGGGAATGGGGAATCAGCCTCATATACCTAGTGAAAAAAGCAGTTGTAAACAGATAAATTGATTCTGAAATGCATTTGAATTGCATTCAAACTGTCTCTAAATACCCGAGAAAACAGGGTAATTCAAATATAAATCTAAACTTTAATTCTGATGATAGACTCTCTCCCTTTCTGTTTTTCTTTCTTTTGTTTGTTTGTTCATTTGTTTGTCTATATCTCCTTCACACATTACAGAAAAAAAAATTAAAGTTTTGCTATGATTCATCTAATAAAGTTCAAAGCAAAATTCCTTGCTTGGAGAACGGAAACATAACATTGCATATATGTGTGTATGTGTATGTATATATGTATATACCTACCTATATATATACTACCTCTACTTACGTACATATAGAGAAAGATATAGGTAGGTACATAGGTAGGTAGGTAAGTAGGTAGGTAGGTAAGTAGAAGTATTCTACTGTTTCATGAATACGGGTTGCATCAGACAAATGTAATTCTACTGAGGACCGTCTTCCCTTTTTCTTTCTTTTTTTTTTTTTTTTTTTTTTTGCAGTTGACAGTAAGCACATATCTTTTAATTTACAATAAATTCTAATGCCACTGCTGAAACAGAAAGTGCTAAAGCTTTTAAACCATTTTTATTACATCTCAGTCAACAGAAATAAGGATGGAGTTACTGCCATGTGACCATTTCACTGCTTAAGGATCAGTGAAGGTGTTCCGCTGAATTTGAAATCCATCTTATCACTACAGTTGAGAATAGTTTATTCCTGTAAGCCTTGCAGCAAAGAACCTCAGTACATATGAACTACAGTAGAAATTCCATCCCAATTTCCAAAAAAAAAAAAAAAAAGAAAAAAAAAGATCAAACAGACAAATCAAGAAGCAAACACGGAAGCCCTGTAAACAGGAAATACTGCCTTTGAGTAACAGGAGAATGAAACTCAGATAAAACCTCTTAAATGATAATGCAACATAATAAATTGAAAAACTAAAGATGATGAGTCTAATTTATACAATCATTTGAATATAGATAAAGATCTTAGAAAATGAAAATAATTCATCAGTGTGTCTTGCAAGCATTGTGGATGGAGAAACGACCTAGGAAAGGAAAGAAACAAAGCACTCCATTGAGATAGTTCATCTGATAATGACACAAACTAAAGTGACCACAGAAGTTAATTCAGTCATTTTTATGACCTAACACTTGATACGTAATTTATTTTTGAAGTCAAACAGTCCGTACTCCAGAACATCCTCATTATGTGGCTCCTTCTATCTTTGAAAGCCTTCTTACAGTCATTTGTTGATTTTTTTCTTAATAACAACCATTGAGTTTTGGATTAAACTAAACAGTCATTGAACTTGTTCTGTATTATACAGAGTCTGTTCTCTGTAATAAGCAAGCTGTCCATGACATAATGAGTTGTTTGGTTCCAAACACTTTTGTCGTCACTGAATGAATCAAGCAGGATGACCAAGCTGATTATAAAAGGACACCGCTTCTGCTTGCAAATTACCATCTTCTCAATCAAGTGTGATAGTTAAGTAAATATAGTAAAAGGGTATGACAACTTATTAGGCTATCAGTTGAATATATTTTTAGGTCTTCCAGAATACTGAAATCACTCTTCAGCTATCAAACAGCACTTCAAATTAGTTTAACAGCTACTAAAATACTTGTACTTTTTAACTGGGAATGTTATTCATATTGCTGAATTTAAAATTTTCCTAGAT
>VZSV01000191.1:1339324-1351458 GCA_013398735.1 Nothocercus julius
TTTTTTTTTTTTTTTTTCAGTTATAACTTTTCTAAAGTCTTAGCCAAAATTTAATCACTATTATAAAGCTAAAATTAGACTTGATTTTAGAGTTTGCTGCACTTTAGCAAATATTCTCAAGCTATGGCCCAAAACATTGAAATCCAGCTCAGGGAGCTGAATTAACAGAAAGCTCATTAGAGATGTGTGAACACAAAAGCAAATCTCAAGGCTGCAAGATGCTCATTGAGGGCTCCTTGCTAGTTGCCTCAGGTCATAAAAATACATTTGCAGCATTGTCTCTCCAGACTTTCAGCAATGTCACAGCAGCTATAATAACCAGCTGCCTTTTTTACACTACTTTAGTGTGCTTCCCTGTCTACCTCCTTATGCGGTTTGCTTTAAACTATTATGCAAGCCTCATTCCAATCCTTATGCCAAGTAAACAGGTTGGACTCTATGGCTGACAAGCTATATCCAGAACACAAATTTAATAGTTTAAAGCTTACTTACACAAGTAAAGTGTCTCTTGAAAATTACCCACAGATCCAAATGACTCATTTCCATCTTAATGTGGAAAATTTGGAGGTAGTACTGCTGGAATTTTGAGACATTTGCAGTCATGTTGCTAAAAATATGTTAGGATTCAGACATTCCTTCAGAATGCCTAAAATATGACTATACTGAAGACACCTCTGCCTCATGAAACATAATTTCCTACATATGATCAAAAACAAATCTAAAACTGAAAAATTAAGGATAAGCCCTATCATAGACAGAAAGCAGGACAATCTCATGTGACATTGGTTCTGGAGCACAAAGCGAAATAAAAAGAGTAAAAAAATTACTTGTTAAGTGCAGAATATGTAATGGAAGAGCATTGCAAAAAAAAAAAAAAAAAGATTTAAAATACAGTAAAGACATCAGATTTATCACAGTGGTTACTAAAATATAATGATAAAACAACTGTCAGTCATTTGAGACCACAGCGATTTTCCAGTCTTACAGAAGTTACTACTGCTAGCTCAGATTTCTCCTACTGGCTTTCATGAAAGCACCTTTAAATCTTTCAGCTTCTCATGCCTGTAACACCAAAGGCAATGTACTTCATGTTCTTTAGGCCCGCCATATCTTAGTTCTTTGGGTATAAGGAAGATAATAACTGTACTGGATATCTGGCTCTAACCGAAGCATGTACACTCTATTTTCCAAAGACTGTGATCTGCTGGTCTTGCTAAATACAGGCTGTTGCCCGTTGCTCAGCATTTCATAATAATTTATTTTCTATGTTTTTCAATTGAATTAGGCTACAAAATATCAGAAGATATCTTGAACTTGAATAACACTCAACTAACCTTCTCCCCCCTAAAAAAATTGCATTATCTTCTGAATATGACATAGTGGAATGAAAACATAATCTCATCTCCTCACAACACTATTATTAAGCAAGCTGTCATACGCTCTTGCTACATCCAAATTTGTCCTCAGACCAATTATAATAGCATTATGATAGATATTGTCTGAACAGATGAGAGCCACAGAAAATACCACAGTATGATTATCTATTATTCAAATATTCAGAACTCAATAATAAGAATATTTTTACCATATGATACAAACTCCTAGTACAATTAATTGAAAGAAAGAATATTTTAAAATTTCCATATTTAAAGATGCTAGTAAATACAGAAGGCTTACTTTTATAGGTCTGATTATTTGATTTTTTTTTCCCAGCAAAAAACATTCATAGACTTTTACACAAAACATCTTTATCTGAGTAACAATGATGACACTGTCATCACCAGTGCTATAAAAACATCTTCTCTAAAGCTTACGTTGAATTCTTTTCAGAATGCGTTATATACATGGAAGTGCTCCAGTATAAGAGGCCTCCTTCATTCAGTTAGCCTTCAAAGCCTAGGCTTAAGCAACCTACTCACAATAAACATTCTCAAAGGGATAAGATTTGTTGACTTATGAGCTGGGTACATGATTCTAGCTCTGTTGTACCAGCAGAGACAGTGAACTGCTGACCTCTTTTCTCTTCAAGCCCCTGGGCTCACAGATTTCTATCATATCCATATCCAATAGTTCCTCTTCTAGGCCAAGGAATCCTAGTATACTCAGCCATTTCTTTCATGCCATCTGTCCTCTTTTCAGTCTTTTAAATCAACATTATCTGATTCTTTCCCACATCTATTACACCATTTTCAGATGGACAATCAGATCTGCACTGAAGACACAAACATAGCACAGTTTCACACTGTGGCATAATGTAATTTTCTGTCTCATTTTCTGCTCATGTCTTAATAATGGGAAGCCCCATTTGCATCATATCTCCTGAGGACTGGTATTTTTATAAAACAGTTGTTCCTGTTCTGAGCTTGTTAATTTTATATAGGGTGGATCTTTTTTTCCACATGTGTTACATTAGTACGGAAGTACAGAATTTATTTTTCATTTTCTTCTCTTTATAATGTTATATATGTCAGCTCTGGAATTTTTTCGAGATCAAAACTAGTGCCATACTTCAATTTGGGAGTGACAATTTTTGTTTGTTTTTTAATGCTAAAGATATAGAAACATATGCCAGAATCAATTAGTACAATTTCTCTTACCATATCAGAGAAGATCCAGCATACAAGATCACATAGAGGATACTATATACAAATATAGAAGGCCTGAAAACTGAATGGAAATATGCATTAATTAATTTATGCACTTTTTAGCTATCTGAGAATTTGTTGAAATTTTTGAGTAAAGGACTAGCATTTTTATTAGAATATAACTCTTTTTTTTTTTGATTGTGAAATAGTAGATAGAAAAAGAATAGCAAGAAAAAGAATAAATGTTAAATTAAACTTTCATGAATCATGCAAAAAAATACAGATTCTTTGGATCACAGGATAATTCAGGCCAGAAAGGCTGGAAAGGTCCACTAGTCTAGATTGCTGCTCCATGCAGGTTCTATTAGACAGGACAAGATTACTCAAGACTTCTCCAGTACCTAGGATACAAGTTTGCTTAAAATTTTAAGCATATTTTGAGGAGCTTTAAAGATATTTCAATGAGCTAAGTCATTCATACATGCCTAGATGCCTCATATTTCTCTGAGGGATAGCTTGAGATACGCTTATGACTTTGAATTTAGTAGCTACTGCAGAGATTCAGAATTACTTTTTGAAGATTTTACTGTGCCCACTTAATGTCTCTCATATTAGCAGCTGGAAACTTCCAGAATAGATCTTTTTTTCTTTTTTTTCCCCTCTTCTACAGAAGGTTAGAAAAGAAATGACAAAAACAGAATGCATAATTAGATGCTCTTTCAGTTTATGCTGTCTTATTATGGACTTAATCCTTTGCAGATGTAAAGTACACAACCTCTTGATGAAGTCACTTAAAGGACATGGCACTACCTTTGGAAATAATGCTCCACAGACCACTTGAAGTAAATGAAAGGTTAAGAGAGTCATCTTCATACTATAGCAATTCTGTTTAAAGAAGGATGAACTACAGTCACAGGAGGTATATGTAACTTAAAAAAGACTGGATTGCTTATCTGTTACAACCTAAACAGTCTAGCATTGCTCTCAGGCTCTCATTTTTTTCATCACCATCTTGTAAAAGAAATTGACTTGATTCATCTGATTTTTTAATAATAATGTCTTCCAGATTATCTTCACTCCAGTTGGTTCTGTTCACCTAATGTAAGTCTATACAAAACACTAATTAAACGCTGGCTTTCAACAGTCATCTCTCTGACTCCCAGTCATTCCTCCATCTGAATGGGAATTCTTTAGCTCTACTCTCAATGATTTTGTTTATTAGTTGTTCTCCATTTCAAGACTTACAGCTTTCAAAAGATTTGCTTTGAAACCTCAGATTTCCTCCCTGTCTATTCATTCTCATTTAACTACTGTGATTTGCGTATTACATAATCAAAAGTAACACCAACCAAATTATTTTGAACATCTTTTTATTATTGCTTTTGTCCCCAACCTCTGAAAGAATTGCAGATAACTCCAGCAGTATATTATTGTCTCAAAAAGCAAATTTTTAAAGACCATTTTTATCTTGTCAAAATCCCTGCAAACACATTCTGTTGTGATAATAGAGTTTTTTTTTTTTTAAAAAAAACTATTAAAATTATTAAAACTAAAGTTGATCCATGATATTCACTTTCTGAATAGACAATTTCTGAACAAGAGAGAAAAACATCTCTCATCTTTTTTTTCAAAGCACAAGACCTAAAAAAGGGAGATTGAAGGACCTCACACTACATAATAGGTAGAACAGATTCAGTTCCATTAGAATGGAAATGTTTTTCTGTGGATTGGATTCAAATAAAGTATAAACTCAGACTAAACAAGAATACCAAACCTCATCATGCTCAAAAATATCTTAGAGGCAAATTTCTGGAACTTTTCTTTCGTAGTAAAACTTGACACCTGGTTAATTTACTGATTACATATCTTGTTGCAAAATGTTCATCTCTCTGGTTTAGAAAGAAATCCATCAGTGCAGAATCAGGGGAATAAATACTGTTTTTCACCAGGTGGTACTGCAAATCTGAGGGAGATCTCTGGGGGAAGGTCAGGTGCAATACTATCTGAGCAAAATGAAAAGATGAGCCTACTAGATTCCTCTGGGAAATTTTTGAGAAGGCTGCATCAAGGTATTTTGACAGAATGAAATACAAACAGAGTGCACATGTGATCTGAACAGCATTAATCCCTCAATTATATTGCCAGATTTTCCAATACTTATGGCATGTGGGTCTTTCCTGAGAGAGCTGGTAGAAAGACAAAGGAAAAGAATTAAGAAGAGATAGATGAGAAGACAAAGATATCTGAACTGCTGACATGACAACTGCAGACAGGAGGTAGAAGAGAGCATTAAGAGGATTTAAAAATATTTTAAATCTAAAAAGTAACTAAAAATCTTACAGTCACTAATAAAAGAAAAGTTTAATAGAAAGTTCTGATATGGAGATTTATTTTTTAAAAAATAGCACAGAAAATGACATGAGAATATTTAATTTACTAAAAACTAGATCTGACTATATATTTAAGTATTAAAGCTAGTGCTAACTCTTGAATTTTAAACATTTAATAATTTAACTGTGGATAAAAGTGCTTTCATATAATGGCAGGAACACTTCTAATGGCACAAAAGAATGTTTTAGGCTAGTGAGGAAATGATGGGAAACTTTTTACATCAGAGGTAAAAGTTTGAACATAGACTGGAAACTTGATATCAGTGATTGCTGAATCAGAAAGAATCTTCTTCCACTGGATGTACATTGCCCTGATAAAACAATTCTCTCAGCTGTTGTGTCAATGCAAAAAGGACTAGAATGGAATTCTTGTAAACATGGTAGTACTTGGTGTGTGACAATTCCAGAAAAAAAAAAAAAAAAAAAAAAAAAAAACTGTTTTGCATTAAAAAAAGTTTATATTCGTGATTATGAGGTAATTGAGATTATGAGATTTATCCTGATGCTATAACAGTGAGGAACCCTGCAGCAGACTGAAAGAGCTGCTCAGGTGTCTGACTTTTTCTGCCCTGCAAACTTTATCTCCAGGAACAATTATTCTGACAACTCTTCTTGGAAATAACTCTGTGATGCAGTGCAAATTAAGAAGGCTGAAACAGTTATATTACAGGAACCAGAGGCATTTCCTTTAAGCTTTTTCCGGAGTTAATGAAAAGAAAGATGTACAGACAGAAAACAAGTTATCTTGTAGGGAAAATGGATGGCTCTTTGGGGTGGATATTTCTTTTACCATCAATCTGAATATTAACACTATAAAAATGAGTTATCAAACTTACAGTCTCTATCAAAGTGCTTCCAGTTAGATGGGAAAAATTCCACCCAGGGTTTTTCTTAAAAGAATCACACTCTAGGTGGTGAAGTTTTCTAGGTGGCACATTTTCCCTATTATTATATTCAGAAATGAACAGATAGTTTTATTGGGAAATCTTCCCACTGCCAATCTTAACATTTTGACAAAATTAGCTGTGCGGCATAGAAAATTTTAGACCAAATTATTCCAGTTTGGCAGAAATACTCTCAGCCTAGAGTCAAAGTCCTATAATGGGATCTGAAAGACAGGTGCCACTACACACACTAGTCTCAGCATTTTTCTTTTACTTTTTTTCTTTTTTCCCTAGGATTCACAGCATACTGCAGCATACAATCCAAGGAAACTAAGAAGAGGTACCACAGGTCTCCCCACTGAATTTTAGTGACAAACTGAGCCTATGATATAAGGTGAAAACAAAATCAAAGGCAGTCCACAAATAGAAAATAGGGTATAAAATACAGTGCAGAACAGTTTCCATCTTGACTGCGGCTGAAGAATAGTTGTTGTTTCACAATATATCACTTTTATTGTAGAAATCTCTCAGCTTCTAGCATATCTCTGAGGAATATCTTGAACAAGTACTCAAGTAAATCAACAAAAATGAACTATAACTCGATAAAAGTGCCTTTTACAGATTTACAATTATTTCCATAACATTTAAGTCATTCCCTTCATTGCAATTGTATCTGCCAGGAGCCCATTTAATCTATATATTGAAATCATCACTTTCCAGTACACTTGACCCAGGATAGAGATATTAAACTCTATAAGACTTCAGAGACACATGAGAACAAGAAACAGGGGATGTAACTTTTCATTTTTAGGTGACCTGTTTTAAGTCCTTTTCAGTAGAGATTGAAAATCACTACCTGAATACTACCTAATGACCTATTTAAAAGATTTTGGTGATCTTCATTCCACGTTCTAGTGCACAGGTGTCCAGTGTTCCACTCAATACAAATCTTTCTGGCAATATTTCCCCTGTTTTTTGAGTCTCAACAGTTTTTAACTGTGATTGGAAACTGTAATATTATGTACTCTAAGGAAGCGATTCTTCTAAGCTACGAATGATGAGTTCTGCCAGAATCCATATCCATATCCCAGTATAGATGTAAGGATCTTCCCAAGTTAGTGCCTGTTCTGTTACAACAAAGACAGTCAAAAATAAACTGCTCCTCTTCCTGAGCATGCAATGCATATATACTTATACATGAAACAACATATATCCTTAGACTAATTATAAAATCTGAGTGATCTCTAAAATCTGTACAACAAAGCTGTAACTGCAGAGTGCATCATATTTCTACTGATAGACCTCAGGTCCATTTCTGCAATAGTGTTTTACAGACAATGTTACATTTTTGCATATTTACATCTGATTCATCCTGGTTGTATTTCTCCTAGATCATCTCTAAAGAATTTATAAGGAACTGTTGATATAACACCTCTTTCTTCAACACATTGATGTGTATACATAACACGTGCCCACACACTTTTACCATTAGCAGTACCATTAAACTTAAGCGCGCACACACACACACACACACACACACACATACATATATATATCACACACATCCACATACATGCATATTTAGGAGAGAAATTTAAGAGAAAAATTTTAGGAGAGCAAATATCTAGCAATTTGATTTACAAAATATCTTAGCATAATTTTCTGCCATTTTATAAATAAAATAAAAATGCAATTTGTTAAATAAAATACTTTGCTTTTTATGTAAATATAATCTAGATAATTTATTCTTGCACGGTTCCATTCCATTGGTTATTGTTCCTTTCAACATAAGCTGCTTTTCCTGTTAAAAGTATGTTCAGCTTCATTACCTAACTGAACAAAGCTCCATTCGGTAAAATCCTTGTTTTTGGAATACTACTACAGCTTCCTCACTGACACCTTCTACTTGTCAATGAAAAATGCATCCTCAGAATCACTTTCATTACAGCTTTGAACTCATCCAGATATATATATATTTTTCTTTTTCTTTCTTTCTTTCTTTCTTTCTTTCTTTCTTTCTTTCTTTCTTTCTTTCTTTCTTTCNTTTCTTTCTTTCTTTCTTTCTTTCTTTCTTTCTTTCTTTCTTTCTTTCTTTCTTTCTTTCTTTCTTTCTTTTTCTTTTTCTTTTTCTTTTTCTTTTTCTTTTTCTTTTTCTTTTTCTTTTTCTTTTTCTTTTTTTTAGAGAATTTTCTATAATTCCTTCTTAGTTTCACTCATCATCTGTATATTATTAAGCCTACTACCAAGAAAAACCTTGCTCTAGTTAATACCAAGAACATCCTGCAGAACACTACATGATTGTGTGGAAAGTGTTGTCGCCTATTTTATGATCTGATCAAGTTTAATTTCAATTTCCTTCATATCAGAGTGTTTGAAGTAAACATCTTCATCATCCCACAGCTACTAAATTCTTTCATTCTGCTTTAAATATTTTTTTTCTCCTAAGTAATTTTCAGGATTTGGTAAAATTGATCTTCGTGTATAAGACAGAATAAGCAGAAAAAATATGACACCCCATAGTATTAGCACAGTACAGTGATAAAAAGTAATAAATGCAGCTTAAATGTTAACATGATCAAAATAAAGTGACTCATAAAGCTCTCGAACTGTGAAATATTGTTTATAGCAAAACTTTCCACATGCCCTTCTCATATGTAATATGTTCCCTTTTCAAGGATGTCTTTTGAGATTTAAAATTATTTCACTAAAGAAAGAGTTTTACTGAAGTTCCTTTTCTTTTAAATAGTACTCTGTACAATGGGGTATTTATGCAGTAATTCTGTACTCTTGATAATTTATTACTAGGAATTAAGTCAAACAATTTACATCACCTTCCAAGATTGTAACGGTAATGTAATAATAATTTCTTCCCTCCTCCTGCTTTCTGAATTTTGCACTAAAAAGCATTAAATTTACTAAGTGGACGGATCAGTGGAAAACGTTCAGAAGAGGAGGATTCTGTCTTCAACTACATGAATGCAATAGGATAAAAATCTTTTCTAAAGAGAGATTTTTTTTTTCCTCTCAATGGGAAAAGACTAAGCTTTTTGATTTTCACTGTGAAAGCAAACATATTTCTAAACAAAATGGAAATAAATAGTTTTAGTCAAATCAAAGAACAGCATGGAGCATTCATGGAGCATGATCACAAGGAAAAGGAAGTCTTAAGAAGTGTTCCAAAATGATATACAAGCACATCTGAAAATCAGAGGGCTGACCAAGGCTCACCACAGTTACGTCAAACTATAGCATTAATTTTAGCTATGTTGAAACTGCAGTAATACTCACAATAACCTTCCAGTTCCGTTTCAGTGAGCAAAAAGCAAGCCCACTTGACTGCTGCTTTTTACATTGGGAAGTTATTTATATGATAAAAAAAAAAAAAAAATCAGGTGACTCAGAAGCTACTAGTTTGTCTCCAGTATCACAGCAATTTCTACGTCTTGTAGGAAATCCATGATATCGGATAGTCAAGTAACTGACCACAAATTGCCTTGTAGGCAGAAGACTGCAGGATGCTGGTTGCTCTAATTTCATCTGTCCTGCTACTGAGAGCACTTCCATGATCTCCCCTTTTGATGTGTATTAATACCCCAAATTAATGACACAATGGAAATACATACCTCCTGAGATAAAGTCACTTAAAGGTTTCTTTTTTAGATTCCGAAAATGTCTAGAGCTGTACACATCTACGAATTTAATCTGTTCCAAGATGTGATAAGTCTTCTTTGGGAAAATGCTAAAAAGAAACAGTGCCATTAAGTGTGAAGATTTCTAAGGAATTGAGTTTAAATGATGAAAACATTTCTAGAATGAAGGCTGTATCTTTTAGAATAGCCTAACAATTATTTTTTCTATAATTGTTAAAGAATAGATTATTTTCTTTAATACTTAGCACCATATTAGAAAATATTTTCCCATTCACAGTCTTGTAAAGGTTGAGTTTCTTTTTATTGGAACATTCCTTCAGGAAAACTATCAGGCTATACCCTATAGTAGCCAAATACATAGGAGGAAAAGGTACTTCTCTCTTTTTTTTTCTAGGATGTAAAAATTCAATGTTGTTAGAACTTAATGGTATGTAACTCTGATTTAGTGCTGCTATAAAGATGTATTTATGGAAACATTAAGGCACAGTACCAAGCTTTTTTTTTTTTTTTTTCTTAGTGAGATGAGTCATTGACTCTTAGGCTTTGAGAGAGAGCAAAAAGACCTCTGGTGGTGCCTCCTGGTGCCTCCTCTAATCAGGAAAGAAGTACAGACCCACATGTCTGTAGTAAATTACTTTATTAGTAATAAATTAGTATTAATTAGTAAATTGTTACATTTAACATGTAAAAGAAACTATATATGTTTTCACCCTAACATCTTAAAATTAATCACAATGTTATCTTTTGCTTAATTGCTTCCAAAGTGGGAATTCACTCATATATATAGTATTCTTCCACCCAGAATGTTCCAACATGTATATAGGAGAATTCTGTATGTTCCTATATATTAGACTGTATAAGACTAGCTTAAATCATAGAAAATACTCTGATATTTTTAGGTTTTCTAGGACAATCAAATACATCCTACCCTTGTACACAGATCCCAAGAAACGTGTAAAACAGGAAATAATTATAAAAATAAATGATCTCTTTTCTTTCTGTTGTCCTCAGAAGTCACAGGAAGTTGCAAACTGTCCAAGAATGCCTTTAAATTACATTTTTCATCCTTCTCCTGAGGTATATATGACAGAAATTTTTCTTCCTTTTTTTTTTTCCAACACTCTGAACAAAAAGTCCACTCTTCTAATTAATTACATTGCACATCAACTGATAAACTGTACTAATTTTCAACTCCCTAGAAGGATTTTGACACCATTATAATGACTACCATATTCTAGTTTCAAAGAAATGGCATTTTGATGACAGTGAAATGATGCAGTGTGTGCTCCTACACCATGAAAATACATCCCCAAAATTACAGTTAGTGACTCAAGCCAAATCTTCCAGTGTTCATAAATGTGGATATAACAACACAACACATGCTGAAATAATACTGTGTATGCTGTTGTACACACTGTAATGGCCACAGCCTATTAATGCAATAACACAATTAGTGCAAAACTAACATTTTTTTAAATATGGATCACAATCTACATTTGCATTAGAGAGACAGAGATGCCAGGCTACAGATGTCAAGTCTAAAGCAAGTTTTACAGTAACAATAGATAAAGATTTTGAAAGAATTCAGCAGGGTAGAAAATAAAGCCTCATAAGTCCTTAACAAAATACCATCTGTAAATAAGTGCACTGTGTACAAAGGATTTGTAACCCTTTTACTGATGGCTATTCAAGCTGCTTTCAAGAAAGAGAAAGATTTAGCTGAGTTCCATTCTACAGCTCTCATAATCAAGCTCTACAGTCAGAAATAACATATATCTACAAAATCCATGCTGAGGCTTTTTGAAGATGTATTTCATACTACCAAGTATAGCCACCACTGTTCTTATTATATTTCCCTGTACCTTGAATTGTGATTTCTTCTACAGTTGTGATCAGGACAGAAAAATCACTTTTAAAAGAAAAGACTAGCCATATCACTGATCTAGAAAGATAAGCTTATATATGTCTCAGTAGTGACTTAAGGATTTATGGTATACTAAGCTAAGTAAAACTACTTGTATGCCAAGCTGTAAGGATGTTAAGACCCTTCTGGCTTTTAACCCCTGTTAATAACACCAAAAATGCACATTTTCCTTATATTAATATTCCTTACATTAAATGTCTATTTAGTCATTTTTTTCATAAAGAACAGAAGTGATTAGTGTAGACATCAAATGACTACACTCATAATTTCACATAAAATATCTACATTCATCATTTCTGCTTTTATGAAAATTTCATCTGACACTTCTGAAATTTTTGGAGATCATTCGACTCATCTTTGGAATTATTAAGACCAGCTATGGTCACTATCCTGTAAAATTATCTTTAGAACATATACTTTGCCAAATACATATACTTTGCCATATACTCTTGCCTTGAAAATACAGAAGTGTTGTGTGTAAACACAACCCATGTTGAAGTAATCTCAAGATGGCAAGGGAAAAGGAACAACACATAAGGGTGTGAAAGGCAGGTTTGGAAATACGAGTTAAGAATCCGTCAGAAACTAATCTTTAAGATTGAACCAGAAAGTAAAACATATTTAACTTATGTACCTATTTATTTATTTTGATATTTTATTTTGTATGTATTTATTTATTTATTTAAATATTTATTTATTTA
>VZSV01000191.1:1376127-1393586 GCA_013398735.1 Nothocercus julius
AATTTGGATAGCTTTTGTTTGATATTTTACTTCTGGCAATATTTGGAAATAGCTATCTGTGTCAATGTCCACAATATCAATACGGAATTTCAAAAGAGCCCTCACTAAAGAGATCAAGCAACTCCATTTTTCAGATTCCTTTAGTCAGTCTCTGACAATGCTCAAAGACAATATTGTAGCAGCTTATGCCCATTTAATATTTGGAAGATTGTTTTCCTTTCCTCATTCCCCACAGCCATATGGATTAGAAACTCATTTATTTCTCTTTGTTATGAAAACACAATCTGAAGCAGAAGCATGTAGCAAATTCAAAAAGAAGGATAATTATGCAACAAGTAAGCCGCTGCATAATCTCATTATACCATAGATGGAGTTTGACAATAACAGAGTGACAAGAACATTTAGAATTAAAAATCAACAAAATTAAAATGCATAAAATGAAATACATTTTAACACAATGCTTAACTGCATCAAGAAACTGCTGAAGCCCAAAGCTTAGTAAACTTCAAAATGAATTTGTTCTTCATATGTATGAAAGAAGGATAGAAGTAACACTTGGTAGGATAAAATCACAGCCTTCAGTACAAGCTGGTAATCATTTTGCATCAAGGAAAGCTGACACTGTGGGGTAGGGGATAAAATTATCATTCAGTGTTCTGTGTGGCTTTTGGATATACCTTGATAGAGATATCAAGAATCTCACTAGAATCCCACTTAGAATCCATGTTAATAGGAGTTAAACAGATTTGAACATCGGAAAATAGATTCTGAATTACAGAGGAACAACAATAAGACTGTATTTATTGGTTCTTGCTGATTTTTTTTTTTTTCCTAATAATCTCAGGGATTTGTTTGATTTAGATTTTGGTTTCTTTTGTGCTGTTTCTTTTTCTCACTAAAATCAGATTGAATATTCCAGAAAAAAAAGCATATAATGCTTTTTTTTTTTTTTTTTTCTAGTTAAAAAACAAGTTTAACCCACTATCATCAAAACTTCAGGAAAATAACTTTGCCATACATAATATTTTTAGTCTTCAGCACATATGCTCTTAATGCAACTTACAGCTTTTAATGGAACAATGCGAAGACCAGGTTTTTGCTATTTGCTTTTTAAAGCCCTTTATCATATCAAAAAACAAACTAGGTTTTATATTTAATTATTTACTTTAAACTCTTTCAGTGTTACTCTTTACATTTCACTGGTTTGCTTGATATATGCTTGCAACAATATATGGAATAAGTACTTTTATCTCTTCCCCTGAAACCTCATTTGCAGTATTAAAGGAACATACCCAAATACTTTCTTTCTGACGATACTGCTTCCAGTTTCTCCCACTATCACTGAACATCAATAGGTAGCTGGTTACCCAGTCAGAGCTCCCATATCCACCTTGAGTAGCAACAGCAGTAATCTCCGTTCGTTCACCAAGGTCAATCTGAAGCCACTGGTATTTATTGGACACAAGTGGAGACCAACCACCAGCACCTTGAAAGGGGAAAAAAGATTGAAAATTATTAATAGATGCAAGTTACCGTGAAATTTATACTATTCAAGATGCACCAAATCTGGCTTGATACTACTTGTCAACAGCGTAAAAATGCGTATGGATCACTTGGCTGTATGTAACCACTTAAAACTATAAAAAGTCAGAGTGAATTTGTTTTACTCTTATCTCTCTCTAAAATTAACTTTTGTTATGGATTATTCTGAGTAACATTTATTCAACTTGGCAATGCTCTTCGAGTAAATAAAGCAGATTTTTATTGGTTTTATAGATCCCTGTTTCTATTACTTTCTAGGTGCTAAAGAAAGTATTGAGGCTTCTTCGAACGTGAATTATTCTGTGTGATTTTGTGTTTCAAAAAGGCTGGATATATAGATGCATATATGAAGCAAGAAAGCACAACTAGGTGATAAACTTGTGGGTTCCCTTTAAAATAACCAATTTGTACACAAAGCAGAAGAATGTATGAAATCTACACATGCATACTTTCAATCAGGAAATCACACAGAACCACAGAATCACACATAATCACAGAATGCTTAAGGTTAGAAGGGATCTCTAGAGATCATCTAGTCCAACTCCTCTGCTCAAGCAGGGGCACCTAGAGCACATGGCCCAGGGTGGCATCCAGGTGCGTTTGGAAGATCTCCAGAGAAGGAGACGCCACAGCCTCTCTGGGCAGCCCGTTCCAGGGCTCTGCCACCCTCACAGGAAAGAAAGTCTTCCTCATAAGCAAAAGAAACCTCCTGTGTTTTAATTTATACTCATTACCCCTTGTGCTATCACTGGCCACCACCAAGAAGAGGTTGGCCCTATCTTCTTTTCATCTTCCTCTCAGGTATTTGTACATCTTGTTCAGATTCCCCTCTCAATCTTCTCTTCTCCAGGCTAAATAGGCCTAGCTCGCTTAGTCTTTCCCTACACAACAGATGCTCCTGTCCCTTAATCATCTTTGTTGCTCTTTGCTGGACCCTCTCGAGAAGTTCCACATCCCTCTTGTATTGAGGAGCCAAGAACTGCACACAATACTCCAGGTGCGGCCTCGCCAGAGCTGAGGAGAGGGGGAGGATCTCTTCCCTTGACCTGCTGGCAACATCCTCCTACTCCTCCCATCAGCCTTCTTGGAAACAAAGGCACATTGCTGCCTCATGGTTAACTTGTTGTCAATCAGGGCTCCCAAATTCCTCTCCATGGAGCTGCTTCCCAGCAGGTCAACCCCTAATCTGTCCTGGTGCCTGGGGTTATTCCTCCCCAGATGCAGGACCCTGCACTTGTCCTTGCTGAACCTCATGAGGTTCCTCTCTGCCCAACTCTACAACCTGTCTACCTCCCTCTGAAGGGCAGCACAGCCCTCTGGAGTGTCAACCACTCCACTCAATTTGATATCCCCAACAAACCTGCCAAAGGTCCATGCTGTTCCTTCATCCAAGTCATAGATGAACAAGATGAGGAGCATTCGGCTCAGTACTCACCCCTGGGGGATACCACTGGCCACAGGCCTCCAACTAGACTCGGCCCCATTTATCACAACCTTCTGAGCTCAGTCATCCATCTAACCCACACATCCACTTTCTGAGCTTCCCCATGAGGATGTTATGGGAGATGGTGTCAAAAGCCTTGTTGAAGTCAATGTAGACAACATCCATGGCTCTCGCTTCATCCGTCCATCCGGACATCCCATTGTAGAAGGCTATCAGGTTCATCAAACATGGCTTCCCCTTAGTGAATCCATGCTGACTACTCTTCACATTCTTTTCCTTGACATGCCTAGAGATGGTCTCTAGGATGAGCTGCTCCATCACCTTTGCAGGGATGGAGGTGAGGCTGACTGGCTTGCAGTTTCCTGGGTCCTCCTTCTTGCTGTTTTTGAAGACTGGAGTGATGCTGGGTTTCTTCCAGTCCTCCGCCACTATCCCTGCTCTTCATGACCTCTCAAAGATGAGGGACAGTGGCTGAGCAATAGTCCCCACCAGTTCCCTCAGCACCCTGGGGTGCATCCCATCTGGGCCCATAGATCTATGTCCATAATCCCTAACCCAATCCTCCTCAACCAGTGGAAAGTCTTCCTCTCTCTCATTTTCTCTCTTGTGTCCGTACTCTGTAGTTCATGGGGATTAGCCTCAGCAGTAAAGACAGATACAAAGAAGGCATTTAGTAACTCTACCTCCTCTGCATCCTCCATCACCAAGGCACCCTCGCCATTCAGTAGTGGGTCCGCATTTTCCCTAGTCTTCCTCTTGCTGCTGATATATTTTTCCCTTCCTGTTGTCCCTGGCATCTCTTGCTAACTCAAATTCCAAACTGGCATGGACATAAATCTATGCCTATATATGAATGATAGCAAGGCCAGGATATAATTCCTTCATTTGGTCAGCGTTGGGGTTTTGTAGAACTAAATAATAAAGTTTCCTGGATGAGCAGAATAAATGCTTTGAACGGGGAATCCAAAATTGAAGAGGTTTACGCAAATGAACCAACTATTAAAGTTTGTTCAGTTATCAAAAAAAATAGATTGAAAAGAAGAAAACAATTGCATCTATTCAGTTATCTCCTGCCTTCTTTAGTCTGCCTTAATTTACCCAGCTCATGTTACTCATTTCTCCTTTGTAAAGTCAAAAGTAAAATTTCTGTCCTGCCCAATTTAATGAAAGATAAAATAGGGTTTTTTGAATATATTTGGCACATTAAGTAATTTTTTTGCAAATACTGAAACACAGTTAGCACCCAAGGAGTGAGGAGGGATTAGCAGAGGGTATGGTGAAAACAAATGGTAAAAGATCCATTTTTTTTATGTACAAATTTAGATCTAATACATACTCACAAAACACAAAAGACACCTCGAAAAGTGCTTCAAGTATACAGACACAGGACAAGAAGAACAGCAAATACCTATTTTCCACAACAAGCAGTAACTATTGCATTATTTGGAAACAGACAACCATGATTTTATATTAATAAATACTTTGTGTAACATTTTGTGAATAAAATATCACATAGGGTTTAATTCTGCTCAGGATCATGAGCCAGGTGTAAACCTTAGTTCCCTTTAAAGTTACTTACAGAGCTTAAAAGTGTAATTCAAAAATAAAATGTTTGAAAATAATATAAGTTTTCATAATCCAAAATGGAATGTTCATCTTATAAAGTAAAAACAGTAGAGAGAGAAAAAAATATATACTTCTCCACAAATGTTGTAATTCCTTTGTTCACATATTTATGCACGAACTAAAACATAACAGGATTTAAACTTATGCTATGGAGTTTAAAGATTGGTTATATATTTAACTCTTCATACAAACCAGGATTTACAACTTCATGCATATATTTTGTTTGAAATATTTTAACTTAACTCACAAGGAGTTTCTTCTTTCATTTATTTATCTGTGAAGAGACAATAGATCAAGGATATACCTATATACACATATATATATAAATATATATGTATATATATATATATACCTAGAGCATTTTTTACATCTGCTGAATTTTTTGTGATTTCTTCATGAACCACCTGTTAATCATACTATTGGAGACTATATACAGTAGGAGGCTATAGAGTTGGAGACTATAGCTGGGCAGAGATTTAAATTTCACCTTCATCATAATTAGTGATTTATTTATTTAGTGAACTTATTTATAAATATCTACAGTCAATCTCAGTAGTGACTTAAGGACAATCATAGTATCATAGCAATCCTTTCCTAATAAATATAGATTTTTTTTTCAGCCACTACAAGAAAATAATGCAGAAGCTCATAACTCAAAAACCCAAATGAAGCAGAACAACCAACCTAACAAAAAATAGTGCTTCCACTTGCATTATCTGACAAGTGCACTTAACTGTTTAACCCAAAGTTAAGAAAAACAGATATTTCTGTGAAAATGAATATTTTGAACAAGAAGCACAGAAGAAAGCATTTCCATGATGATAGGTATTCAGAAAATTTTTTTAAAAAAAGTATGAAAATGTATAATATATAGACTTTGTCACATATGCCTGTGTTTCTGAGGGAGTATGCGTGTGTGTATAGGTCTTTAATAATATAAACTGAATTCTCTCCTGGGTGTATATTATAAAATCTAAAAATGAAGTTAAGTAATATAACAAGAGTTTTAGAAAAATCTATTTTTATGTACTACTGCTTGAATTAGCCAAGTGATTATTACATTAAAAACAGAAAATAACTCAGGAAGCCAGTGAAACCATAGATAATTGCTAAAATAGCCACAAACAAGTTTATTCATATTCATCTATGTTTTACATAATTAAAAAGGACATGGTCAGGAAAAAAAAAAAGAGTCTGTTTATTTAAAATAAAAGATTTGAGTTTTGTTCAGCATTTATTTTCAACTTCATGTACGGTAACGGTCCATTATTCTTTAAGAAGAATATACTGTATCAGTATTTCAAGGTGCTGGGTGCAAATTATTCACACTCAGCAAAAATATAAGTCCATAAGGACATATGAAGATAGCTATAAAACAGATTGCCAGTTTTATTACAAAAAAAAAAAAAATAAATCAAGCTTTCAGAAATAGTTTATTTTGCACTGAGAGCAAATTATCACCTTTAATTCTTTTTACAAGCTCGGAGAGAGCAACGTTCACTTGTTACAAGGCACTCCTGGGGTGCACAGCCCCTGTCTGAATGAAGCATTAAAAGCATTCTGGCAGTCGCTAGCAGAAGATGTACAAGGAGGTACAATGTCTCTCACAAGGCTGTGGTTGTTTTCCCAACCCTCTGCTCCTGCTTCACTGGTCCCTTGTGCCCTGGTGGTTTTGGGACCCTCCTGAGTTCTGCAGACCTCATGCAAACAAGTCCAGCCCAATGAAGGGGACTGATGCCCCTCAGCGCAGGGCATCATGACTCCCTTCTCACCGATAAGTCACAACAATCCATGTCATCTCATGCCAACAAAAAAAAATGCTCCATTACTGACAGTCATTGCAAGTGAGCTGGATCCTCTTTGAAATGCAAGGCCAGGGGTTGCAGTGAGGTCAATCAGAAATTCCAAAAGGCATTTTCCTTCATAGCTGGCAGACTGGACTGAAAATTAGGGATTATGAGAACTATGGAAAGTGGCAAACCATTGTGAATACAAATCGACCTGAGTAATAAATTTCCTTCGTTTGAGTTATAATCATTTTTAAGTACCAACATACGTTTCATCATTTTCCAAAAAAATCATGTAACTTCCGAGGACTTTTAATTGCAAACTGGAGATGATTGCAACATCTCCATGAAAAAAAAAACCTCAATTTCTCATTAAAATTACCAAACAACATTTATTTTGCAGAAATTTTCCTTTTTTTTCTCAAAGAAAGTAAAAATATATTTTAAAAGTCTACAAATACTGTCTAAATCAGTCAATTTTTGAAAACACTAAATACTAGAGGAACATTTACGAATTCTAGATGTCTTTTCTTATGAAACTCTTCCTCTGCTTCGGTCTGAGACTTGAAGATTTTGCAGGAGATTCATCATTTGACACCTGACTCACATAAGTTAGTCAAAATTAAATTAGCAAGAAATTTCACATGCTCACACTCACCTTCTGTGTGGCTGCACTAATATTTCCCATGGTTTGCCTTGGTACACAGGAAGCCAAAAGAGTCTTCCTTTAACACTGCTGCTTTGGGAGGAATGAGCAGTGTCATCTCCCAAAGATTTCACTGCTTACATCTACAGTGCTGTACTGCAAAGTCCCCAGCCTCAGCTTTCGTCTCCACAGGGTTTTACTCTTCAGTGCCTGGGCAGAGAAAACTGGTGCATATTACCTAAGACTAGGTAGCTCAACTCTCACGGCCAAGCATCAAGCAGAGGTAGCAAGATGCACAAAACAGCTGACCACCAAGCCACTGTAATTTGCCTTGTCCAGCAGCATGGCATGGCACTGCCCCCCATCTGCACCATGCCTGCTCTGCCTTGTTTTCTTCTATGTCTTCTGACTTTGCAGCAAGATTAATGTGAATATTGAACTGTTGTGCTTGGCAAGACTGTTTTTTTGCTGTATCATATAGTTCTGGAGGCTATCGTATGCAACGTGCTCCAGGTGACCCAGCTTGAGGGGTTCGACCTCTAGAGGCCCCTTCCAACCTCAACCATTCTATGGTTCTGTATCCTTGGACATGGCTATATGCGGAAGCGAGGTGTACCATAGATGTCAGAAGGGTCATTCAAAGAAACACGAAAGATCTGTCAGATTCACAAAAGAAGAATTTCATTCCAGAAAAATTTCATTCTCATGTGAAACTACGAGATGATTTTCTTTAATTTTGCAAGTGAAATATCCTCTGTCCTCTCCCATTGAACACTGTTATAAATGAATCATAATGCAGAGTAGGCATTATTTCCTCATCGCTACTTGGTTTGATAGGATAAGCGTTTTAAGGGCATGAATTTTAATAATTCCTCAGTATTGTAAGTATAGCAATAGCATTATTCTTAAAGTATTGAAAACAGAAAAATATAATACATTTTAAAAGGGGCTACCAAGAAGAACACGGGACATGACTGAGGAAAAGGCCCTAAACTTCAAAACCATGATGGAAAATAGCTAACTAATCTTACAGTGGGTTTGGGATGTTAGCAGAACTGTAGTCTGGATTCAATTTATATTTACTATGATTAAAACTTAACTTTACTGGCAAAGAATTTATTAAGTGATCCTTAAGTTTTGTAGTCTGTCACTCAGTGGTCATCAGGCTGTTAGGCACCTTCTGCATTATTTAAAAAAAACAATAGGGAAGATAAACTGAAAAAAAGATTCCCGCACTAGGCAACTCCAAAGTTCCCTCTCTACTTGTTTATCCTGTAGATGGCTTCCCTCTGAATTGTTATGCAACCTACAGAATAGCTGAAACTGTACTTGCATTTACATCAGCTTCTCCACATGCAGTTCATTATAAGAGTCTCACCATTTATACCACTTTCAATTTTGGTCTATTTTTGCATATTTATCCAAAAGAATGGCAAGCAATGTGTGTAAATAAAAATCTAGATTTGATCTAGCATGTATTGTAGAGGATGCCTTTCCTTGGTTAACCAAGCTGTATATTTCCCATACGGATCATTTAACAGAAGCTGATTTTAATTTGAAGTCAATAAATTTGCACGAGGGATGAATTTGGCTGCACATATTACAAAACAGATTTTCTACAAGCAAGCAGTTGACAACTGAGGCTTCCTGTGCTTAGAAATGTCAAATGAAGTGTGTCACAACATCCACGAAAAGACTAAAATATCAAAATGCAGTGTTAGTCGCCTTTTCATCCTCCAAAGCGAGTCATCTTCTTTCACAAATGAAGATTTGTGAAACTGTAGGTTAACAGCGTAAGTAAAAAATGAAAGGTTTTTATTCTATAAAAGTTGATGGCAGGATCTAGAGAATGAATGTTGGGATTGGCCCATTTTCGTCTAGATCATAGGAAACTAATTCTACTCTCCATTAAGGCAATCTAAGCAATACAGCTCATACAATTAGGAACTTCTATTTATGCACTAAGATGTTCAAGATGTTAAAGGAGGCAAATTTTATCAGTTAATTGGCAATTTTTTTTTCAGGAAAGATTATGCAGAAGCTGCTGCAGCAATGCAATTCTGAGTTATACCTCAGTGATAAAAGATATAACCCTAGCATTAAAAAAAATATTAATCCATGGACAAAATATAGCAACTAAAATTGAGAGGAGGATCAAACACCTTGATCCCTGAATAAGGACTACAGGACTGAGAGTCTGCTCTGGATACATAAAGCAAGGAAGCTTCTATATCTGAAGCCAACTCTGAAATCAAGGCTCCACATATAAAATTACAGCATGATGTTTTTCAATCATATTTGATAACTGCATCATCTTTTGCCTTTGATCTAAGCAAAATTCTGTTGTTCCTCAGATAATTTTCAGGACTCAAAAGTCTTTCTAATTTTCACTTATCTGTATTTAAACTAACAGACAAAACAGGGCCAATTCTGTTCCTCAAAATAGAAAAAGGACATTCAGCACTGTAATTTTGGCCTCTTGAAAAGGAGTTATGATTACCTAAAGAATGTATGGTATCCTACTGGCCCCTGAGCAACCGTATTTATTTATTTATTTGTTTGTTTGTTTGTTTGTTTGTTTGTTTATTTTTAATCTCTGCAGTCTCACCTACTTTATATTTCAAGCTTGCAAATGTAACAGGTACATTGTGTTCCTGTAAACTGAGACAAAATATAAATGTGTTTCTATTTAGAGATCACTAAAACAATATGTACTACAAAATTATATTCCAGAGATACACCTGCTGCATAGTTTAAACCAATAAGTAATGGAGAGAAGAACGAACATAATCATTTTTGAATATAAATCTCATTTGAATGAGTAAGACTTTGATGACAACTATGTGGATGGAAATAGTCAAGAATGATGGAAAACTTGCAGTGAAGTGGCACTTTTCCAGAACAGTTTCTCCCTAAAAAAATGCCTACAAAAAACAAAGACTGCCTTTCCAGCAGAAAACATTTGGAAAGACATTATTCTAACACTTGCCTTCTGTTGGGGGAGGGGAGGGAAAAAGTCCTCTTTTAACATGTGGCGGGAACAACTCAGTCTCACAACACATCCTTTGCAATTGCAAATGCATACTAATATTTATCAAAACTCTTAAATATTTTTTTGACTATGTGGCCACCTTGCAAAGAACAAAGTGCAGTACTAATTGTATAAAAGTATTTGACTCATATTTAGTCTTTCCAACACAGTTCAAAATACATTATCTAGTGTAGATAGTTGGCTCACAGCATTTTGTGGCATGATGGTGATGGAAAACACAATGAAAAAGCAGTGGCTTTGGTAAATATTTGTATCATTACAAATAAGCTGTCTTTTTGATAAGTCATGTGAGTCATCTTTATGAAATATCTCCCTGGTATATATTTAAATAGTGACTGATTGAGAAAAAAATGTCTTTAAAGCATTCAGAAGATGTGATGCAAAATGGGATACATGCACTTGCTCACCTAAATTGTTGTCAATAGAGATGGTAAGAGGCTGAAACAAGGTAAGCTACATTCTTCTAACTGGTTTCATAGAGCTAACTTTGCAATTATAAACACCACTTCCAAGCACTTTTCTGTCACTCTCAATAAGACGCAGAATGCCTCTGAAACACCTCTTGACATAGCAACTGCTACTTGTCACAAATGATTATTAAAGCCTACTTTTTTTTTCTAGTAAGACTAATATCTTCCACACTTTTGAAATTTAAGACCTTTAAAAAATAAATATTCTGACAACTAAAAAAAAAAAAAAAATGCTGATTTTCTTCTTAGAACATACCTATTATCTCCACTGACATTAAAATTCAGAATATCTCAAAACACAGTATCTCTTCCTACAAAAATAGACCTGTTCTCTATAGTAATTCCAGCTGCTATTGAGACTAGTGGAAAAGTTTCTCAATTCATCCTCCTTAGAGAAGAATATGCAAGGCATCCTTATAGCTCATCTGATGATCTACCCAACTTAAAACTCCCTGAAATTCTCTCGTAGCTTTGAGTTCCATTGAGAAATATTTGCATGCTAGGTGTCCTAGGAAGATATAGCTTCCTTGCATAGAATAATTTATTGTTCTCTCTAGATTTGTTCCTGTAAATCATAAAGATTCCTCTCACCCCTCAACTTCTAGGAGGTTGGATTTCTTTCTAATAGGTCTGTGTCAGCACAGGTACCTTATTATAGCTTTTAGTCATATGGGGAACTTCAGTTTTCTTTCAAACAGTGCTTCTCACAAAGTATCCTTCAGCTGGTATTTTTCCTAATACCAGGCAATCAAAAATGATATGTGTGTTGTCTAGTCACAATATTTTTGAAACATGGACAAGAATCACAATAACAACCCAGAAACTGATTCATGTGTTAGGAAAGATTGGGTGGTATCCAGATACTTCAGAGTTTTCGTAACTAAATAAAATCAATTTTTTTACATAACAGGGAAAGATGCACATTTTTAAGGGGCGGTACCATGCTGAAGATTTCTGCTAAAGGAGAGATTGCATATTGACAATTTCATCATTATCAGAGTTTCATTTTGTTTTTCAGCTATCTGGAAGCTCTTATATATATTAAGCTTAATATAAATGAAAGTTCTCCATCAGTTTCAACGTATGAAAAATAAGACCACAATCACACCATCACAGCTGAGAAGATATGCATAAATATAAGAGCATTTCTCAGGTTACCAGTTTTTCTTAATAGTTAGGACACAGCAATTGTGTTTTAACTTCAATTTAAGCACTACGAAAATTATAGAAAACTGATAAAGATGTGAGTCACTTGAGAGAGTGGGTTTTTCCTGAATCCAGTTATACAAGGATATTGACCTTGGCATTGGATTCAGGCCAGTCATGGCATACTTTTACACACTGATAAAGACCTAAGTCACAATTGTATTTAGTTTCTCACAAATGATTAATATGTCTCCTTCACTCAGAAATTTCCTTTTCTCTTATGTGTACAGAGTTGTCATCAAAATCCTACTCTTTCGAATGAGATTTATATTCAGAAATGATGGGTGTGATGTGCAGGTGCAACCCTTTTCAGAACATACATAGGGCTGAAACAAAGTGAGAATGTTTAATTATTAGAGAAATGAGTTCTCTAGTAGTGTTTTCTTTCTCTTTTTTTTTTAATGTCTGTTTCAGGTATACCTGGGCTAAGGGTGCTTTATTAGCAATCCTTACTGCATGTGAAGATTGGATCCTTACATTTATGATATACCTGTCACTCTTTTCTTCCTCAATCTTCTGCTTCTGTTTTGGTTGGCAAAATGGGGACCATTTATTCCTCATCATTCTTAATTTCATCTGAGGCCATTCTGTTTATAGGTAAGTGAGGCAAATAAAACTTCCCGAAAAAAAAAACATATGACCACTATCCTTCATTAAGCTGATGAGTTTAAACAAATTTCCAATCCAAAAATTCTATGCCTGATCCTGTTTCTAGTTTCTACTACTGTTTCTAGCAAACCCAACGCTGTAGTAAATATCAACCAAAATAAATACCTAATGGAAAATAGGTATTGTATCAATATTCCTTCTAGCAAAATAAAAGAAGGTCATTCAAGTTGATTCGGCCACAAATTCTTAAGTGATTCTGTCACTTATGCATTTAAGAGCATTTTTTTTATTTTTTCTTTGTAGTTGTTTTCCTTTCCTTCCCTATGATGCGAGGCATCCTGATGAGAGCTAGCAAAATGAATCAGACTTGGTCCTTTTTATAGCCTGATGCTTGCACTAAGCTACTGTGCCATATCATTACTTCAGTAAATACAGTCACAGATTTAAAAGAAGAGGAAAGCAAAAGTAAAACCTTTACTTCTGATCAGTCGGCCTCAGTATATTCAGCAGAGGAAGCCTATGTACTGCTTTAAACAAGTGCCACCTACACAGTGTTCTCATGATATTTGCCAAGGAAATTAAATAAGACTCAACTCAAGCCACTGTGTTTAGTAAGATATATACATGAAATCTCTCTCACACTCTCTGTCTCTAGCTATCTAGCTATCTAGCTATCTATAAAGTGAGTATATTAAAAAATGCGTATATGCATGCATATACACATGTATGCATACATGCACACAAATATACATATAGCTTGTGGTTTTGTGATCCAGATGCGAGTTTTGGAAATTTACGATTTGTATTCTGGTCTCCTCAAACATAGATTTCTGACATTTCAGTAGGAAATATCAATATTTATTGAGATTGGATAAAAATAAGTATGGAACAGGATTTTGTTTTGCTTTGTTTTACTATGCTGCTAAAATATTAGAAGCATAATTAAGATAGGAATTGTACATTTCTGTACAGACAGTGAAACAAGAATATTAGTAAACTGTAAAAAAATATAAACAAACTTACAAGTAATATCAAAATAAATCTTAAATATCTTCTGATTTTTATTATCCAGCTTTAATGTGAAGCTAGATAGATTGTCTCCAGTTGTGTTTAACTGGAGCAATATGCTCTTGCATTCTACAAGAAGAAGCACAGGGCAAAAATATTTCTGACCATACGAATATGTTTGTGTCTGCCATTTTTATCACACTACTGTAGTCTCAGTCCCTAAATGAATCTCTTTCAGACGACAATACTTCTGGAAATGCTGATTCACTGACTTTGGCACCTGTCTTAGCACATAGAGCATGGTGCAGTTTGTACAGCAAGGAAAACAAAATATTGGCACATGAAGCTTCCAAGAAAAAATACTCTAAGTGTTTAAATACTCTAAGTTTAAATACTCTAAAATACTCTAAGTGCTTTATTTAAAACAGAAAAGCTCAATTTGATTTCATTATTGTGAGCATAAATTGCTAGAGCTATTAGCTGGGAGCAGTGGTCAACTCCATCTGGCTATTGGCCTGCACACAGACATGACATACACAAAGGGAACATGACATAAGTAAGAAGGAAAGTATAATGTAACCTTTGTGTTGTTTAAAATCTTCTGTGCTTGCGTGCACAAGAATATGACTATTCCAGAATGAACTGATAGATACTCCATAAGCCAACCCAAATATTTATTCTGGCCTCAGTTTTGTTCTGCAGAAAGTATGCTTTTGCAACTGGTGCAATGTGCAGGTACTTGTGCTGTCCAAGTCTGTGCATGTACATGCATGGGCAACTTAGCCTGACAAAAATATAACAAAATGGCATTGAATGATATAAATACAATATGTATAAATATAATAAATACAATATGTATAAATACAATGCTTCCTGCATAAAATGTTCACTTAATTTGGTGTTCCCGTTATGACTCCTAACAGTCTTTTAACTTATGTAATTGTACATCCTATGACACTTATTTTAGAAAATGTGTGCATTAATAATTAGAATATTTGCATCCCTTAGTCTACAAGCACTTTTCAACAATTTCAAGGGAATATAGAAATTTATTTGCATCTCTCTGTAGACACACTATGACAGATCCTCGGCTATGAAATTAACATAGTTCTCTTGAAATTATTGTACTCAGTTTTCCATCATCTTTTCCAATTAAATGCTGACATAAGAGCTTATGTCTGAAAGACAAGATTTAACCAATTAATTAACCTATTTCACAGAATCACAGAGTCACAGAATGGTTAAGGTTGGAAAGGACCTCTAGAGATTACCTTGTCCAGAATGGTTAAAGTTGGAAGCAGGGACACCTAGAGCACGTGGCACAGGGTCGTATCCAGGTGGGTTTGGAAGATCTCCAGAGAAGGAGACTCCACAACCTCTCTGGGCAGCCTGTTCCAGGGCTCTGTCACCCTCACAGGAAAGAAGGTCTTCCTCAGATGGAGATGGAACTTCCTGTGTTTCAATTTATACCCATTACCCCTTGTCCTATCACTGGCCACCACAAAGAAGAGTTTGGCCCCATCTTCTTTAGGCCTTCTCCTCAAGTATTTGTACATATTGTTTAGATCCCCTCTCCATCTTCTCCAGGCTAAACAGGCCCAGCTCGCTTAGTCTTTCGTCATAGGATAGATGCCTCTCTCATTTTAATATTCCCATTCTTAGTAAAATAATTCAAAAATTAGCTACTTTGTTTTTCTTCAAATCCATCGGAATTTATTTCTTTCTCTGTGTATTTCAAAATTTTTGAATTCCAATATTATTACTCTACCATAGAATTATTAAATAAGTTCTTCTGACTAAGAGTTTTGAGCACTTAAAGTTTGAAGAGGACAAACAACATGCACTTCTGACTGCTCAGTCATGTTGACATAATGACAGAAAAGTATAACAAAAATGGATAGAAAATAGCATAAGGAAAATGCAATTGAGCTAGACTAAAGGAATTTCATTATCAGGAAATATGATCACATCTGGCATGATTATCAGAAATAAAAGACAACATCTTTGTTGGCTAAATGCTTAGATTATGGGTGGTATAACAATAACTATTGTCAGTCTAAGTGTTTTGGTTTTTTTTTGTTATTTGTTTCATGCAACTTTGGAGTACAAAGTTGATTAATAAGTACCTAAAAATGAAGAAAAACTGCAGTTTAGTTCACTTAAAATTTTGGCCTTGAAAAAAGCTTCATTTTTCAGGAATCTGGATTTTTTTTCCAAAGAATATTATAATGCTATTAGCCCTCATTTGTGTTTTTCAGAAATATCATTATAATGTTTATGAAACTAAATCATCCAACCTCAACATTCCAATGAGAAATTCAAGGACTTCCTATTTGCACCAGTTTTATAGCAACTGGTTTATAACAAATGCACAGCTAAGCTGTATTATTTGTAAAGCTATGTTTAACTTAAAAGCTTTTCTCACACTGAAAATTGTGCTTTTATGCATATTCAGATCCCATCCTTTTAGAACATCACAGCTTCTTACTTATAATGACAACCATGATGCAGTAGAACTACTGGAATCAGGCTACATAATATGCTTAAAAAGTAAATAAATCATACTAGCTGTTGTGTAGAAAAGTTTTCATAGATTTTAGGAAAGTTATATTCTTGTTAGAAGCCTTGATGAACGATACACACTCTGTGGTCTACTATTATTTCAAACTTTTTTTTTTTTCCCTCCAGAAATGTTCACAGGAATAAATAAAATGGCTATTACTAAGTGTAAACATTTGGGGGGACAAAATGAAAAACAAATAATAAATATAACTGTAAGTAGATGTGACCAAACAATATTTGTGGTTTTTTTTTTCTATATTTACACAGTTATTATTTTTCAAAGGCAAAGTGACATCTGATAACAGGTCTCTTGTCTATGTCTTGACAGCTGTCTTGACATAGACAGCTTAACACATCCTACATCCCAAATTTTTATCCTAGATAGCAATCTAGGATATCCTAGACTGGATATTGAATAAGAAATGAGACTGATCTATCAGTATGTATTTCCAAAAGATTTGATCTATCTCATCTGTCTTACAAGGCAAACATGGTACAAAGGTAAAAGAAATTCCAATGGTTTTCCACTCCACACGTTGGCTCCTTTGACTCGGAATTGAGCTCTTTCTGTTTTCAGGATTTCTTGAAAGAGATTATTATACTTTATATTTGCTGTTTCTACTGAGTTTCTCATTTACAAAAATTTGTTTCAGTAATATATTACTGGTTTGGCTAAGAAATGCAGATTGCTAACTGCTTTGCAAATTAATTTATAAACTAAAGACCTCATTACTACTTGCTTCTTGGTGATCTTGAAGAGTTTTAGTCAAGGATCGAGACAAAATTGGCCGAAGAATAACAACTAGCCAAGAACAATACTCTATTTCCATTTCTACAAGAGATGGATTTAGAGCTTGAAACCCTTAGCCATTGCATTATCCAGTCAATATATTTGCCCACATTATAACTTTTTTGTTTTTTCCTGATTTATATGTTTAGGATATAGCTTTGTTTACTTAGCCAGTGAATGAAGATAGAATAATGTAAACATTTCTTGCTGCTGAAAACTAATATTTAAAGAGTATTCCTCTACTATTAAATGAATAATGATAGTGAAACTGTTTATTAGTAACTAAATATACCTTTCTAATTATTGATTTTTACTAACATCTCTTTTTAGTTGCTAACTGCAAAAGATTAACCCTTTAATGAGCAACAAGACTTTTCTTTTACTGGGCTATAATGCAATCACTACCCAAACAACAAAAGATGTTCCGGATATAGTTGTGCAATACTAACAATGTTTCTTGAGCTTGGAAATTGTCAAATAGTGAAGCTTGAGAAGTTACATTCTACTTACCAAGAGCAGAAATGAAATTTAAATATATCACAAGAATGAGGCCAAATAAGGCAGAAGGGATATGTATATATGATGTGGATGAGGAGATCAACAGTTCTTGACTGCAGGTAACCAAATTTAGCTGGAGTTCCCAGTAAAGAGAAAATGTCTGGTTGAAAGCAACCTGCTTTCCCAGTCAGATTACAGGACTATAGCAGTGCAGCAGAA
>VZSV01000191.1:1416216-1434634 GCA_013398735.1 Nothocercus julius
CCCATCTTTCTTTCTCCCCATCTTTCTTTCTTTTTTCTCTTCTTTCCTCCTTTATTTCCTTCCTTCCTTCCTTCCTTCCTTCCTTCCTTCCTTCCTTCCTTCCTTCCGTTTCAACAGTGTTAATAAGAACGAGCTTATGAGTCAAAATTTTAATTTAGTATGCATAGTGGTTTCATTCTCTGAATAGCAGTGAAAATAATTCAATTCATAATGTAAGTTGAAAGAATTTAAGAATTGTGCCATTTCTTGTGAAATTCAGAATGTTAGATCAGGTCTTTCATTTATTTTTCAGCTGTGATAACATAAACTTCAGTATTTTTTTTTCGAGATTCATAAAGTATCTCTTTAAAGAATTTCAAATGCCTCATTACTAGAAGAATTCAGAAATTCTTTTCTTTTTTTCTAAATTAACAGACACAAACACATGAAGAAGGAAATAGGCTGTTTCTATTTACAATTTCAACTTTGATTTTCACCAATCAAACTTTGCTCAAAGGAGAGGCTTTACATTTTACTCTGTAAGCAAATTTTATATATTTAAAAGTTAGAAAAGAAAAAAAAAAATCTTAATTCTCAGCAAAATATGCACCAAAATGTTTCAAAGTGAAATAAGGAATTGAAATCAGTGTCTCAAAATAATAACACCATCCTGGACACTGATAATGAAATTAACTGAGGAAAAAGCATTTTCAGTTAAAACCTGTCAAGTGAGAATAAGCAATATGCAGAAAGTCTTGGCAATAATTATAATCATGTTCCACTCACCAAATTTAAAGAAACTGCATTTAAAGAGAAACTCGTGTTTGCAAAGAGATTACCAACACCAGAAACAATATAAACATACAGATTTTTTTTTTTTTAAGTATTTTTAAGTTCTTTTGCTAAGGTTCTTTCAAGTCAATGGAAATTACATTTGTAGGCTACATCTTAGAATGAAAGCTTTATAAAAAGGAAACTGTTTTTCCTGGCTGTTAATCACTTTATACAGTCTCTCAGAGGGGATTATCTAGCACAGACCTTTACAAATAGGTAACATTTGTCTGAAGTCTGCAAGAGTCCACCTACATATAAAATGCCAGAACAATAAATCCCTTTTCACTTTTCTATTACAGTTCTACAGCTATGAACCTCTACAGATTTCTAGATTAGTTCTTACCAATACAAGCAAAATGTATCATATATTAAGGCATTGTAAAACTAGATTAACAAACCACTTGGTGGAAAGATTCCACCAGCTTGCTTTTTCTCAGATATAAATTGCAGAGCACAGCTTTGCTTGCTTTTAAGTGTGTGGAGCTGAGGAGAGGGACGAGTGTTTAAGGAAAAATGAATACACGTATGAATATTTAGACTGTAAAAGTCTTATGATTTTACTATATCTATTAATACTTACCTCTTTATTACTGTAAGTAGAATTCTTGTTAAATTTTTCAAAGAATTTTAGACCAAAAGATGAAAATCTGATGTCTTTTCTTTCAGAAATCAATCAAATACAGGAACATAGTTGGATGAATTTCAATGCTCAAAATGCTGGTGGCAGAAAAGAGCAGAAACTGAAATGCCAGCACTTTTAAAATCTCAGTGATAAACAATTCAGTGAGAGATGCCCAGGGGAATCCAGCAAGGTGTCTCTCAGCCTCATAAGAAAATTCTGAGTTTAATTATTCCAAATCCAGGCGTTGGGTTATTTTTGAAGTCTAGCAAAATATTTCCTTGAAGGACAGCAACAATGGTTTGACCAAACACAGGCATGTGAAACACAAATTCTGAATAAGAGACCAGGGAATCTGGGCTTCTCTGCATTGCACATGATTCAATACATTCATTGGCAGACTTAGTGGCTTAGCTAAAGGAAGATAATTGTTAAGCCATCTCTGGAAATATCTTGTAATTGTTTAGGGAAACTTGAACAGTTAAGGTTATCTTTACAGTCATTTTCCTTCCATTCCCAAATCTGAGACCTCAGAGTAAATAACAGTAACAACAAAATCCTTCTGGGGCATATCACAGAGATATAATTTAGGAGCAGTTAATCTGTGTCAAGGCAAAAAGTCACCACAATTGGCTGAAATCAAAGCCAAAAGAGAAAGTTCCAAGATCAAACAATGCTATGTGTGATACTAGGGACTTCTGCTTTGGTCCCAGCTCTGTTGAAAATCAACTGGCACAAGCAGTGAAACTCAAGAGGTCTTGGCTTGAGGGTCATACCATTAAATATATATTATGTAAGAAAGGAGGAAACAAGAAAATATATGTACTTACTAATTTCAACACTGAAAGAATCAATATCAAATTGATTCCTTATACAAACAGGCTACAAAACTTGTCCCAGAGACAGAATAGGAAGCATATCACTTATACATACATGCACACACTCTAATTGTGTTTTATAATGTTGTAAACCTACCTTTTTCTTGGTAACTTCACAAATTCAAATACCATTCACTAATGCTAGGAAAAAAACATCTTATTTCAAAGATAAGATATTAAGTCTCACTTCAGTTTTAAGCCTGTGACTCTTGTTATCTTTTCTCCTAATGAATGAAAAATCTCCCCTCTTCACTATCAGTTGTTTTTTTTTTCAAGTACAAGTTTATACAGTGATCAAATCACCTCTCCACTTCTTTAATAAGAAAAATTTTTTTGATCTTATTCAGTGAAATTCATTTTCCAATCCCTGCATCATTTTGAACTTTCTCCAGAATTTACATATCTTTTTTTTGAAAGAGAAATCAGCAGTAGATTTGAGTGCTTTGTACAAAAATCAAACTGATTTCCTATTTCTTATTTCTACTTTTCTATTATTCTAATGTATTGAGAGTTTTCCCCACACTTAAACACTTTTTAGATCACTACTTCCCGGGAAATTCTCCCATCTGCTGGACTTATCCTGATTTGGTAGATTCCAAATGTATTAGCCATAGGACTCAAATCTATATTTATCTCAATAAAAACATGGTGTTTTACATGATACATCTGTAAATAGATGATTCAGATCAGTCTATATGTTCAGCTTTTTTTTAAATTTTATTTTATTTTCAAGACATTAATTATTAAATGACTTTTATCTTGTTACATATTATTCCTAAAATAGGACCAGATTAAGTATCAGTCTCTGAGGGCTCTCACTAACTGCAACTCAACTTACTGATATCCAATTTACAGACATATTTGGAGACTGGCATGGAGCCAATTTTCATGCATTTAAGTTGTTTGACATTAATAATGTACACTTGAAATTTCCTTTAATCAAAATCACATGATTTTAGCCAGGCATAATGTATTAACAAAAGCACTGAAATCAATTACATACCTAATATGCCATTTACTCATTTGCTTTGGAGTGTCCTTATGTTTACTTGAGGGGAATGCCCAAGCCCACTCTGAAGACTTGTTTCAGACTCAAACATAGTTGCTATTACTCTAATTTCTATTCTTATGTCTATTCCTACATCCAAATCATTGTTTATGAAGATATATTTCTGTCACTGAAAACGATTACTTTATTAAGTCTAAATATTACTAACAATTCTCAAGTTAGTCTATCATTTCTTAAAGTGTGAATTAAAACAATGACTAAGCTGATATTCTGACCTATTTAGATTGCACACTTTTTAAAAAAGAAAATGATTTTCATTGCTTGAGTCATGTCTTACAAATCAGTGTAATTTGAATAGGAACTGGTATCTCATTCCTCTTCAGACATGAAGAAAAAAAAAACCTCTGTGTGAAACAACTGCTACAGCACATGCATATGATTCAGTCAGCATATTCACTGGTAAATTTTAGGAGTTGGAGGCTATGAACAGAGGTGATTAAATGGTAGTTTCTGGAGCATGAGAATGCTGAAAATATAAAAGTGGTCTAATTCTTTCTCCTTACATTTGTGATTTAGATATAATACCAAGGATCACGTTCAAATTTTTCAGGATTTTTTTTTTGTTGTTGTTGTTAATGAAATGACTCAAAAGATGTCAATAGCTTTCACTTGTTTTTTTTTACTGAGTTTAATTTTTTCTATCTTTTTTTTTTCCCCTATTTTTTCTGTATGTTTTAATAGGCAAACTTATTTCCCTAGTAGCTTGCCTCATTTTTCTGAGGTCATATTTCATTCAGATTCTGTACATAAATTTCTAAATTTACATGGAAGCTAGTAATTCCATGAATCATGGGAGACCTACTGATGCGCACAGAGTCAGGTATGGGTATATTTAATTTGTTTTGTGTTATCAAGACCTACTGAGGTATATAAAATGCTAGAATCAGTGACATGAATGAAGAGATGTGACTTCATTAAACAAACGTAATAAAAAAATACGTTCTTATCCAGTTACTTTAAAACAGAATTAAATCATTTTCACTTAATTCAGACTGTCCCCCCCGCAAAAAAAAAAAAAAAAAAGGAATTGGAAAATATTCTTCATATGAAAAAGTTAACACCCTGCAAAATTGCAGTATGTTCTGCTTTTACTAACATTCATTAGAAGGATTTCCTCTAGTCTTTGTACTTGTATTGAATGCCTATCTTGAATGCCCTGCTTGGTTTGGGACTGCTTATAATGGAAAACACCAGCTCAAGAGAACTATCCTTCAGGGAATATCCTGTGGTGCCTCTCTCCAAGCATGTTGTCAAATAGCTTCATTAAATCTTACAGTCAAACTCATCTTCAAAGTCTTCTAGGGATCCAAATCTAATTTATTCCTTCCTTTAGCTGACCATTGTTCCTAACTAAAATACCCACATTTTTATTTCCTAGAATATTCAAACACTTTGTGGAAGAAATGCTTGAAAAGGAAAAACTTAGAGAAAAACTAGGGCCTAACAGCAGTTTTGGCATTCCAGAGGCTTTCTTGGGGTGAGACACAGCTGCCACTTCCAGGAAGGTTGGTAGGCCCGGACTCTGCTCCTCCATGGTTCCCTAGGCAGCACCATCTGCCCTCCTTGCAGCTGCAGAGGGGAATAACGGAGGGTGGAGCGGAGTGAAGGCACCGCAGCCAAACTCTGCTGCACTCCCTGTGCTGGGCCGCTGCTCAGCCGCACAGCAGCTGCCCAATGGGAGGTGCACGATGAGATGTGCTGTGCGGAGCCAGCAAGGGTGGCAAATCACTCCTTTCGGATGAACTTTGCTTGAACTTTGCTCATTATAAGCTCATTATAATGTCAAAACACACCTCCATCCCCAAAATTACCCACCTCCGAGGTACGACCACTCCTCACTGAGCATGCGCTCTGGATTTTCGATTGGCTGTACCTTTAAATGAAAGCGAGAAACTTTTGCACCAATCAATAACAATGTTAAGTATGACTAGAGTCACTCAAGCTCCAGCTGAATGTAAAGAAAAGTATAAAAGGTGAATGAAGGAGGAAAAGGATGAGGAAGGAAGGTTCCATCGTAACTCCCGGATCAGTGGACGGGCTCATTCCCCCTTGCTCCCCTTCGGTTGGGACGCTGCCTGAGGAGACTAAGAAGTGAGGAAGGAATATTCCATCCTATCTCCTGGTTCAGTTGATGGGCTGATCTCTCTTTCCTCTCCTCGGGTTGGGATGCCGCCGGAGGAGCCTCGAGATGGAGAGCCCTCCCCCATCTTCTGGGCTGAGGGATGACTGCACATTCGTACATCAGAGTGGCTAAAAACATCTGAAACCTGCTTTGTAAATGTTGCATTTGAATAAATCATGCTGTTTATAAACTCGACTACTTGTTTGAGGGGGCGGTCGAACCTACAGTCGACAGAGCGTTCATGAACCTGATACTGCCAGAATCAGGCATATAGCTAACACAGTGTTTGATATCTTCTTCCCCTCACCCCACCATGGCTTTCAAACTGCAACACACCTCTTTGCTAGCCTAGTTGCTATCATCTCCTCCACTTTGCTAGCTAAAATTATTTCCTGCCCCAACAAGAGATAAAACCTCCTCCAATCTTTTTACAACAAAATGGAGTGAGCTTGTTTAAATGCCTAAGTTGCCTAAATGTGGTTATTCACTTAATTATTTTGGGATGCAGGTGATTTTGGTGCCATACCCTACATTGTAGGCACACTTCAAAACAAACTACGCATTTTGACCATCCAGTAAATACAGGTAATTGTATGTTCTCTGATGAGTTGAGATATGTGCTCTTCCTATGAGCCAGCAGCATCTTTTCCAAAAGAAAATGTACCACATCAATATAACTAATGATAATATACCACAATGGATGGTTTCTGATTATCACAGAAAACACATTTGCAGTGCAGGCTTCACAGGGACAGACACCAACAATTTGGATTTAAAAACCTACTTTCATCCCTTCATTTATCCATGTAGCATTTAATTTTCTGTCAACACATTATGTGCTGTATAGCACTCCACACAGGACCAAAAGTTGTGCAGGAGAAGGTGTTCATGAATTAAAATACTTTTCTCAGACATACTTCGGAGTTATTTGTACTCTGAGATGAAAAAAGCCATTATTTGCTGTGGAGGCCCACAGCCACTGATAAAATCTGAGAACAAGAAAGAGTAGAAGAGATGGGAAAATCACTAACTGGCAAATTCCAATCCCTGGATCAGAGCATGACTGTGTCCCAGGAAGAAGGCCAGAGGAAGGTATGTTCTCTTCCATAAGTCACTAGGCTTATAAATTCACTCAAACCAGCTCTGTGCCAAGCAGTAAAAGTTTCACTACATGCTATATTTCAATGACGTGTTTCTCAGAAAATTAACTGCAAACCTCCCAATATAATTTTCACCCTCAGACTGAAATTCATCATGGCCCTGGCTGAATATCCAGCAAATAAATAATAATAATGAAGTCCTGACTGAAACCTGGAGACAAAATGATTTCTAAGACATTTGGATAGATCTTTATATAGTGATCATAACTTCTGAATCTCTTGTGAAACCAGTGGTGATTTCTCAACATAAAATACAATGCAACACAGAGAACTTTGCCATATCACAGAGAAGAAAAGCAGGGAACAAAAGCCAGTTTTACACAGTGACCTTTTTTGTGCTGTGACTTTAACAGTGGGTCAGGCATGAATTTCCTTACAGAATGGACTTTCTCGGTTTGCACAAATTTGACTGAAGATACCTGTGTCAGGCATCAACTTCAGTCTAAGCAGCATAGTGGCATCACGCTGTGACAGGTTGGCCTTGCACAGAGTAAAGACTTTGAAGGAGTACTTTAAGTTTGCCTGTGAGTAGCTATGACAGAATAAGGGGCAAGGAATAAGGAAGATCCTCAAAATATATTCATCATGCTGAATTACTCCTACCACCAGAACACATGGGTTCAAATGGTGAGAGATTTTAAAACAAAATTCTGCAAATATATTTTATGCTTTTGAGACATTCCTTTAATTTAATTTCCTTTAATGGTTAATATATCAAGCTGAAGTACAGAGTAAAGACAGAGTAAAAAGACAGAGTAAGAATAACAACAAACAAGAGAGAATATTAGTGTCTGACTACATTGTTCATTTTACACTTTTCTAAGTCACTTACAGAGAATAAGGAAATATTTTCCTCTTCCTCTCTTCCACCCTCCTTCTCCTCCTCCTCTAGAGCCACTGTGTAATGCTCTAGCAAACTTTTCTGGTGATTTTTGAATGCTTTCCTTGTCAAGCTCGTTAAAATTGCTTAAAACATTTGAACAGATTTTTTTTTTTTTTTTCCCCCCTTGGAAGAACAATTCTATAAGGCACAAAACAGAGTTTTATTATTATTAATTTAAACTACATGATTATGTAATATCATAAGTGGATAACACAGAATTGCTGTGTTGAATAGCATCGGATTTCAAGATTTTGTTTTAAAAACATTTTATTCATCCTTTTCTGACGTGAACTAAACACAACATTTAGGTACCATCTTTGCCTTAGTAGGAGATGAGCACAGGATTCTAAAAGCAAATAAAGCAAGGCTTTGCTGTTCATATTCTAACATCAGCCTCATCACTCAGGGAAACTGAGGTAAAACCAGTGAAAGTCCATACAACTTTGTTCTGAGCATTTTATCTGAATTAAACTGATAATATGCACCTTAGACGTTAATCTTGAGGGGATTTGCTATATGCTGCTCTTTCCTTATCATGGTATGGTATTGACAGAATTTGTAATCTTTGTAACCTGCAATTTTCAACAAAGAATTTCTCAGTCAGTCTTACTAGAACAAAGCAGTTAGCAGAAACAGCTGCTTCCATGTAGCAGAGATACACAGTTAGACCTATGCTGATTAAAGGTAAGGACAGCAATCCAACGGTATAGCTAGTTTTTACGGTATTAATGTGCCTGCAAGAATCTTTGCTGTTGGCGAGCTTGAGGGCTGTGCCAAGCTGTTTTTCCATCAGTCTTCAGGCCAGATACAACAGTGCTGAGGCTGATATCACTTTAGGCCATATGTGGAAGCTCAAGGCCGTGTAAAGTTCTCCCTAGGCAGAGTGCATCTTCAAATGATAAAGCATACTGCTTTTTCATGAGAACCAGAAGAATAAAGTGGTCTGAAACAATACAGTGTTTCCGGTTTTCTCTACGTAGGAAGAAGAGGGAAAAAATCATTATGACTTCACTGAATTCTGTTAAGAATTCAGATCTTTGTTTCAATCATCATTTATCCTTCTGCAATAATATTTCCAAATGCATTTTCCATGTAAAAGACCCTGCATTCATTTAATGAAATGCTAGCCTATGCCCAATATGAATATATTTAAATAATTTTCTTGAACAGCACTCATCACCAAAATTAAAAACACTAAAAAAGCTCTTTCATAAAATTAATATCTTGTAATGCTCAAATTAATAAGCATTCACAGGTAATTGCATTAACATACAAGACTGTTTATAGAAATTTGGATGCATTAAGTATAATTACATGGGAGAAGACTGACTTTGTTCATTGGATAGTAATTTTTCTTCCACAAGATTACACTTTTGAAAACAATTGTGTGATCCATTACAGTACTTCCAGAACATATGAGGACTTTCATTTAGATTTCAAAACATAATATGTGCTGATAAAATCGCTTTGAGGGACACAACATTTTTCCTTTAAATAACGAAAACTATTTAGTCCATGAATGGAAAGCTTGGCTCACCTTAATATGTTTAAATAAATATGAAATATGACACAGTGGCTTATGATTTATACATCATGCAATTTACTAGAGAGTAAGCACGTACAATAAATTCAGAATTAACTATTAATAAACATCCAGTACAAAGTCAAGTGCTGGTTGAGATACTCTCCCAATTGTAAAATCCATTTCTACCTGTAATCATTGATTTTGTTTTAAGTTCCTTGCAAAAAAGCTTGTTCTTGAATGATTCTCTGTGTACATCGCAAATATGTTCACTTCCTCTGAAAGATCAAAATGTAAAAATGTCTGACTGAAAAATTTTACACTTTTGAAATAAAAAAAAATTTGGTGCTCTAACACGGTTTACTCATTTAGATTTCCTAAATCACCTTACAGTCCATTTCTTTTTAATTATTATTTATTTTATTTAGCACTGAAAAATGCTGCACTTCAAAATAAAATAAGGTCCCGGCAATTCTAAAAGGACGTATAGACTATAAGATATCAAACATTTGAATAAAGAGTGATTATCACCTCCAACAAAAATATATCCAGAAATGGAGCACTGCTTCTGTGAGAACAAGCTCACAGAAGAACAAAAAAACCTGAGAGAGGCTTTGGCAAGAAAGAAAAAAAATAGTTTTTAAATCAGCTGAAAATAATTATCCCATATATCAATAAATTAGACACATGTTACTGCAACTCTAGAAAAGTTAATTGAATTATTATTCAATTATTATTATTAATGACAAAAAAAAGAAACTTTATGAAGGTGCAAGGTCCTGCACCTGGGGAGTAATAACCCCAGTCACCAGTACAGGATGGGGACGGAACTGCTGGAGAACACTGCTACAGAGAGGGACCTGGGCGTCATGGTGGATAACAAGTTGACCATGAGGCAGCAGTGCCCTCATGGCCAAGGCCAATGGGATCCTGGGGTGCATTAGGAAGAGCGTCTCCAGCAGGTCGAGGGAGGTGATCCCGCCCCTCTACTCAGCCCTGGTGAGGCCACACCTGGAGTACTGTGTCCAGTTCTGGGCTCCCCAGTTCAAGAGGGATGTGGAGCTACTGGAGAGAGTCCAGCACAAGGCTACAAGGATGATCAGGGGCCTGGAACATCTGCCCTATGAGGAAAGGCTGAGAGAGCTGGGCCTGTTCAGCCTGGAGAAAAGAAGGCTGAGAGGGGACATGGTCAGTATATAAAATACCTAAAAGAAGGCAGTGAGGAGGATGGTGCTGGCCTCTTCTCAGTGGTGGCCAGTGACAGGACAAGAGGAAAGGGCCACAAATTGAAGCATTAAAAATTCAAGGAACTTAAGGAAAAATTTCTTAACAGTAAGAGTGACAGAGCACTTGATGGAATCTCCTTCTCTGGAGATCTTCAAAACCCACTTGGACACAATCCTGTGCCACATGCTTTAGATGACCCTGTGTGTGCACGGGGGTTGAACTATATGATCTCTAGAGGTCCCTTCCAATCTTAACAACTCTATGATTCTATGGTTCGACAGAAATGAAGTAGTGTCTGTCTAGAAAGAGTTCATTCCTATCCTTTTTAAATTACTTCCACTTTAACATAAATTCAGTTTAATTCTTGCACATATATTCAACAAGTGAATAGTTTTTTTTTTTTACTTCACGTGTTTATGATCACCCAAAGGCTCTACTTAACTCTAGAAAAAGCATAGCTGTGTGACTCAGCATGTGTGAAAGTCATTCCCACTTTTCCATACCATACTGAGACAATATAGAAAACAATCAGAGTAAGCCAGGATCAAACAAAAGTGATACCTTAAGCTTCCCTTCATTTATGTCTGTTGAAAGGTTACTGGTAAATGAAGAACAGCCAAGTTCTCCACTTGCATAAACAGGATAACAATCTTTTATGACTTCTTAGATGAGAAAACGCAGTGCAAGGAGAAAGGATTTGCCTTTGCTTCCAGAACAAAATGAAATTTGGAAAGGTATCAGATCAAAATGTTGAGAAGGGAGGCATACACATGGATACACATGGATGATACACATGGGAACAGACAGTGACAATTCCAGACCATGCCCAGTGCCCCGAAGCTAAAAAGGAAGGAGGAAAAAAAAAAAGAAGAAGAAAAAAAAGGAAGAAAAAAAAAAAAAAAGTATCCTCTACTACCTTATTATCATTGTTATAGACAACAACGCAATGCATTAGAAAGTTTTAAAAAGATATATCTATGTTGTATTTTCTAGTACTTTAGCTAAAGCAATTTACATCTACTTTTGGTTACATGAATTATAACCCCAGGGATTTTCAATTAGCTGAAGATTAACACAAATCTCTAAGTTGTTTGGAGGAAAAAAATGTGTTCATTTTTCAGTTAGGAATGTAAATGCTTATAATAAAAATCTGTGTTTACATTCATAGAAAATAATTTTAATATTTTTATTATAATTAAACAGAATTTTAAAAGTTCATCAAAATTTAGCAATTTATTGCTATAAGTTTAATGGAGATTTTTGCTATTACTAGTATTATATTATCATAAGTTTGGCCCTAAGATTTATTCAAAGATTATTCTACTCAACCATATATGATTTAATGTCAACAGTTATTCACCAGAGATTTATTTTGAACTGATAAGGCAATTTTTAAATATCTAATTCTGCAGAAAGGGCAATTAAATTTCCATTTGAAACAAGAACAACTATAAACACACTTTATAGGAGTTTGTGATAAATTACTAATTATTTCTAAAACATTTCTAAAAGATGAAACATCAATTTCTAGGTTTGTAAGTATTAAAAATAATAATTTATCGTTCATTTATCATTTTTGTTGTTTCTTGATAAATATAATATGGTCTTTGCAAGATGTGACAGCTTTGGGATTTCAGCATTTAGGTAACCAATAGAGCATAAAGTTGTTTTTTTCTTTTCCAGAGAAATATACATAGAATTGCTCTATTACTCAAAGGAGACATGAGAACTTTCAGGCAAAGAACTTGAGGGCTATATTATGCCATACTATTATGCTTAAAACTCATATTCTCCTTAGAATCACTCTATTTTGGATACAGTTTGCCTTTACAGAAACAGTATTCCAAAACTCCAGAAGACTAAGGTATAAAATATTTTTTTTTGTTTCTTGTAATATAAACTACAAAATGCAATAACTGGTTTATAAATGCTACATTTATAAAAATGAATGAAACACACTTGCTTTATTCTCTGATGCTGAGGCCAACAGGAAAGCAAGTCTTATGTTCATGTTGTCAAACTGCTATTCACCCAGACAGTATGACTGTACCTGGCACACAGTCGTTCATGTAGGATACCTGGGGATGACTTGAGAGAGTATAAACAGATGAAAAATTGACCTGAGACTACCCTGAAAATCTTTAGTAGTGCAGATGATAAACAAGTTCTACTGTCCAAATGCTCTCCAATATGGTTGAAAATGAAGATATAGCACATAATTTTTAATTCCACTACTTGAATTTCCTATAGTACTTCAATTAACTCATATAACAAAATATGGATATAACATCTGATATTGGATATTAATCAAGTATTCATCCCAATCTTTCTCAATTTACACCCCTGCATGTTTGTTTCCTGCATGTCAAGAAAGTTTCTTTATGTTAAAGAAATCAATAAAGAAAAAATGGGAATCATTCTCTCTCTGACATACTTATATTTTTCCTCACTCTGAATTTGAGGGAAATACGAACATGAAATTAAAAGCTCCATAATTCACAATCTTTGTGAAATAATAATCAAAAATATTTAATTTCCAGTAAGTTCAAAATCAAAACAACTTAATCTAGAAGCAATTGGCTGAGTAACAACAATTTTTCTATGAGCTGAAATTTCTTGTTAGCCTGTATGTCTTATGAATCTCACAATGAAGAAACATAGCCTTCCAGGAAGTACTTTTCACACACACAAAAAATACTTCTAATGTACCTTGGAGTACCAAGAGTCATTTCAACAGCTTAGCATGATATAGATTAAATTTAAGTCATGTGATTAAAATATTTTGTTGCAAAGGTAAATGGAAATTTTGATTTAACCTGAATTGACCCAAAATAAATATTTAATATAAACATTTTCAATAGATTTTTTAAAGGCTATAAAAGTCAAATTTCAGCAAAATGAGAAAAAGTTCCCATCAGTTCCAAGGTTTATCCATTAAAACAAAGTAATACTTACAGCAATTACATGATTTCTCTCTTATAAGTCACAAATAAATTCTTATGTCTGGAAAAAAAGAGAAGTCAGGTGGGGCAGGGGATGGGGAGGGTTCACTATAAATCAGGTTTAAAATTGCTGTAAAAGTTACAACAGCGACTTTATAATATTTGTAACATTTTCCTTCAGAGTAACACACTATTCCTTGCAGAGAAAACACACCAAATAATAGAAAAATCTCATACATAGATTTAGTTACTCATTTGAAGCAGTAGAATTCACAGTAACCAGGAAGATTTTTACTATTTCCTGTTCTATGCACTTTTCATAATATTTTCCCCCATTGGACATATTTAAAAATGCCAGAGGCAAGATGTTTCTTTCCTGTGTTTAGACTTGCATCAGAAGCTTGCTCTCTCCATGCTGTTCCTTAAAAACTGGAACAGCAGATATGATTAAGACTGAAATCAGTACATACCTCTTCTACACTGCTTCACTGCACCCATTACTATATACAACTGGACAATTATTTTCTCCTAATATAGCCAAAAACTTAAAAGATGTATGCAAAGAAAAAAATGCCTTTATTATACAGTTTGACCTGATTCTGTAAAGAGAGAAGGCACTACAATTAGACTGCATTTGTCTATTTTTGTCTCTCCTTCATTCTCTGTTATATTTTCTGATTCTGTCTCCTAGTTTCAACCAAATTTGAAGCATGGTAGGTATTTCGTGGTTAGTTAAATTCATAAAGGTTTTTAGGATCTATGGGAAAGAGACTGCAATAGTATCTTGCCTGCAAGCGCAGCTTGCATGTTGTAAGACACCAGAGAATGCAAATAACCTACTGTAAACAATACCACAAGCCCAGGTAGATGTTTACATTGTAGCTCAACATTTCTTATATCAATCAGCATAAATACAATCAACCTTATACTGTGAGATTTAAATCCATAGAGAAGTAGTCTTCTTTAACAATTGTAGTTTCTGCTTTTTTTCCTCTCCTCTGTCAGAAACAAATGAATGAATTCATATTGCAAATTTCACATCTGATGGAAACTGACAGTTCAGTTCCACCTACTACCTCCTATTCTAGCTCCATCCATTAGTCTCAAATGCATATATATATTCACAGACAGGACCAAACCCCAGTATAAATGCAGATGCCATTCCGCATTTGCAGATGTTGAAGGGTTAATTCAGACAGCTTTTCCCAAGCTGCTCATCTTACAGAGAATCTCACTCATAAGGAACTGATCATTTAATTATGATAATGACAGTGAATATTTTTTTCCTGTTATTCATTCATCTCCAAAGTTTGTTTTTAAGTGAGAAAGAAATCGAGGAAAAAAAAAAAATAGAAAGAAAATAGACTCCATTCTCCATAATGACAGAACAGCATAATCATATGCATATACACACATACAGAACAAGTGCATGTGGAGGCTGAAGGAAGATGTTGGTCTTCAATATTAATGGGAAAATCCCAAGGTTGAAGAAGGGCTATATGACGACTGAGAGCTTTCAGTAGTACAGAAGTTTAAACTGCCTATAAATAAATTTTATACTCTTTATTTCACAGGGGGCAAAGAACCTTGGTCTTAGTAGGAGAGTTCATGGTGAGCCTGGTGGGCAAAGGAATGAAAAAGACACTTCAGAGGTATAACATAGGAGATCCATAGTTAACCCTTCCTCTCTCAGTAATTTTTATAATAATAGTCAGTACATAGTCTTCTCTACTGAAACTGAATCTAGAGTAAAACAAAATATTTATTATCTGAAAATGCTAAAAAAAGAAAAAACATTGTAACTTTTCCTCAAAAAAATCTCAAAAAACTAATAGTTTGAAAGTCGTTAAAAGTTCAAGTAAAGTATATAGCACAATAAGATTTATTTTCTTTCTCCCTTTTCTTTGTCAGGGTTGGGATTACTCTGGATAATTATGGAACATTATTCTTTTTCCTTATGTAAAAGAAAAATGAAACAACAACAAAAATGTTCAATTAGAGAAAGAGGCAGGCTGTCTATATGCAGTGGTGAGAAGCATTATCGCAGGATAGTTACCTTATGAGAGTTAATGTCAAAGAAGATGGACATTTTATCATAAAGCACTGGTAATTTTTCTTCAGTTTAATTTGTGAAGTTCTATTATCCACTCACATTGTTGCTTAATGTAATTGTTAGCTAAAAGTTATTTAGATTTGCATAATAAAAGTACCCTAAAAATTGGGTGTGAGCCAAAGTCATTTCCATAAAACAATCATTACATTTAACTACTTGTATTTATTCAAAATGATGGGCCATTACTGTTACAACACTGCACAATTTAATCTTTTCTTATGTTTATATGTATACCAAGACTGTTTCAACATTAGGTAGCTCTGGAGAAACATCATATTTTCCTAAATTTCATTCAGAAAATGTCTTTATACCACTATTTTATTTTTGTTAATTTATTCATTAGGTTTAAATATATACACACAGATTGCTATAGATAAACAAATTTTATACCTAGTGGGATTTCATACAATATTTCACATAGATGTAATTGATTGAGAACCATAGCTGTATACTTTATACACAAAATCAACAATATTGCAAAGAACATCTTACCTCAAAAGAGGGAAGTATTTTTAAATCACTTAAAAAAGAAAAAAAAAAAAAAAAAAGTTTGTTGAGATCTACTAAACAACTGAAATTTTGTCACACTGTAGCAACTAAAGAGTAGGTACAGCTCATAAATAAGCTGCAACTCACTGCTGAGTTGCATTTGTTTTAATGTAATGAGGGTCTTTAGGTAAAGTAAATTAGTAAATTCAGAACTCTTACTGGTTCACAGCAGTGCAGGTACATTATGTGATTTAACCAGCTTAACCAGTCCATGTTTATTTCCTAATATCCATGACTCAGAAGATTAGGGTGTTTAACAGGTACTTTGTGGCTATATTTATTGACAAGACATTATACTTTTTTGTAACAGGTATTTAATTTCTGTTTAAAGTATGAAAAAATATCAAATGTGAAATTTGTTTCTCTTCAAATATAATTTCAACTACAAAGTATACATAATCTCTCTCAAAATCCCTTAGATATGACCAAAGGGACAAAGGCGGGATGAATTATGTGAATAAAAGGAAGCAAAGTAATAGCGGTGGAATGCAACAACTTAACTCTATTCAGAAAACAAACAAACAAACAAACAAACAAACAAACAAACAAACAAAAAAAAAACATTCTTGGGTTCTAAAAAACTTGATTCAAGATATCACAAATCTGGAAACAAACACTACAGTCTATTGCAGAGAAGTGGTAGTGGATGACTGGAGAGAAAGGAGGAGAAAGGGAAGGTGGAAAGGAATCAGTGTGGGCTACTACATATGTGTAAATCTGGCTTCAACAAAATGTGAGAGAGCATTTTTGAAAGGAAATAATAATCAAGGAAATGGAGGTAAATGGAAAACTAGATAAAATAGAACAATTTTTATCTAATGTAGATTGTGTCACAGTAATCTATAGTTTTCTTTGACAGGCAATTTTCAGAGGGAAGAGCAGGGCTGATTCTATCTCTTGTTGCATAGGAAATTGCTAGTCACTCTGGAATAGGTGGGAGAAAGAAATTATTACCTGGATAAGGAAATTACTCTACTGGGAGTATGGCAATGGAAGTTATTGAGGGGGAAGAATCAAACCACGAGGAAGTTAACAAAGAAATTCTTCAAAGACCAGTTTGGAATCTAGGTGTTTTTTATTTTCATTAAAACTGTGACACTAGAAATAGAGGTGTGTTTATGAGCTTTGCTCCTTGTGAAATTAGGAGGCATCATCAGCTCAGGGCAGATATGAGTTACCATAAGAAAAAAGCAAATGATGACAGAGCAACGGAAGTAGAATGAAATCTAGCAGTAGACAATACAAGTTCTTATACCTGCAGGGAAATAAGAATTTCATTTTGAGTCAGTGACTCATTAGACATGACTGAGATAGGTTAGTCATAAGGTAACATAAAATTACCTGCTAATATGAGTAAATGTGGCACTGACTTAACCATTTTACTGCAGGCTACTGACAGTGGGTAGCATCCCTCCCACAACCCTCTATCATTTGGACAGAGAAAAAGAGAGCAAAAGACAGATCATGACTAGGAATTAGAAGACTTTCAAGAAGGTAAAAGTTGTTTTTCCATAGATCATTTTCATATTTTCTATGAAACAGTCATAAAGAAAATTAATGGCATAGAAGACAATTCAGCATTACTGGACCTTTCATTCTCATGCGTATGTTAGAACTTCACTGAACTATATAATGTATATATAATATATACAGTATATAATGAAGCATATGCTGATGAAGTCAAATTTCATAATAGAAAATAGAAAAACCAGATTTTTAAAGATTTTAATGAAAACCAAAGGCTTACATCTAACAATTATTTAAATTTTGCAAATGCATTAGAATCATAATCCATTGTGTGATGTACTAGATATTGGTCCATTGGATGGACATATGTATAATCATGCTGAATAGCTTCTATTTTATTTAGACCATTAACTCTATTTGTTTAGATACATTTCAGCTACCTTTCTACAAATAAAATATTGACAAAGCAAGAAATATTCAGGCTGATTATCCATAAGAGCAAAAAGGCATAAGATAAGAATCTTTCGTTTTTCATTTGTGCCTGGAGTATGAAATTGAAATATTTTGATGCTATATCTACACAATGTAGACAGAAAAGTAAAAAAGTAAAAAAAAAAGAAAAAAAAATTGTTACAGTCCGCACATGCTGTAGTAGAGATAAATACTACATAACAATAATTTGCCAAAATATCTTCATAGAGCACCACATCTCCAAATTCTTTTTAAAAATTAATAAGGCCTTTGAGGCACAATTTATTTTTCAATTTACTTGTAGAGTAAGCCCTGCAATTTGATAACTGTTTTTTTCAATAGAAAAAAAATGGAGTTTGGGAGAAACTTCATAGTAAGGAGACCACTCAGCTATGACTTTGTTAACTAAATTACCACAACTCTTATCAGTATGAGAATTTATAGAATACTGTTTTCTTTCTGCTGTTTTCTTTACTCAATCCATAAATAGAATAATCATTTTAGGCTGAAAAAATATATAAAGATATATATAACATATAAAAAAACTAAAATTTTAACCTCTGGGCAAACACTGAAATCTCGA